>JBBPJW010000553.1:0-26595 GCA_038088935.1 Pulveroboletus aff. viridisquamosus
AGTTGCCTAGTTGTAGCCACTAGAACAAAAGCTACAGAAGAGATAGTTCGAGGAAGGAGCGTACACCAAGGTGTTCGAGTATCAAGGCATAACAGATAGTCATCCATTTCACTCCTGGTCACATGACTATGCAACCATTCACATCATGTGCTTAACAGTTCTCATGGTCACCTGCTGTGAACCATCATGTTTGCTAGTCACATAACAGTAGACTTCCTATACTTGGTCTGTATGCAGATATGAGCAATATATAAGGCAGGGGGTGCAAGCTGGGATTTGCCCAGTCTTGCTCTCTTGACCTCTTAGCTGGTTATACAGGATATCTCTTTTCTGCTGGCTTTTGATTTATACAAGAGTAGTGGTCTTATTCTTTCTTCATTTATCTAGTTAAGAGCCACTAGCTAAAAGCCCTACCAGTTTCCCATAGAATTAGGAGTGTTCACCAAGAAAGCTTAAGTATCAAGGACAGGACAGCCAGATGCCATTACAGAAGTAGAGTTAAAGTTAATATTCTCTTACTGAAATAGCTGCAGCTTGCAGAAGAACCAGCACAATATCAACAATTTGCATTGTACCTTTAGTATATTTTCAATCCTCCCAAAATTAGAGCACTTAACTAATGCAAAAGTACATCATATAAGGTAAAGTCAAGCCCCATTTGACCTACTGCTCCAGAGTTATCCAGAGTTTAACAGATTGGTATTGCAAATGATTTTTAAAGTTACTGTTAATTATTGAATTGTACTTAAATTATAAAATATTCAAATATTACAAATATTTCTGAAGTCACTATGCACTACAAGTAATATGCATTATATACATATTGTATGTAAATCTATCTCTACTTTTGAAAATAATTTGAAAATAATTTTACAATAACAAAAAAAAATACTAAATGCTTTTTATCTCAAATGCCCAATAGATAAACAGCTAGGATTATTAAATAAATTAAATAAAGTTATTAAAAAGTCTTGCCCAGGTAAAACAGTGTCTGATCATCTATGACCACCAAGACAGGGATATTTCCATAAATAGGAAAACACAGTAACAGTTATGCGCAAACACATCCAAACACGGCGACGTCGCCGTGGGTGTTGTCGAAACTGTCTCGCCCGGTCCAGCTCAGCGCGTCTGACAGTGAGCAGGCCTCTCCTTACTATCACGTCGACTTCGCATAATTTCACAACTACGAAACCGGCTATTTCTAAGATGAACTTTAACGTCAATGATAATCCGCTCCTCGTCGCACCCAGGCCAGTCCGACTCACGGCTGTCTATCCCCATTTTACTCGTTCTCTCAGGATTGCCCCTCCACCTCCCGACAGGCAATCTGACGAAGTAGAAAATATCGACGAATCAAAGCATGGTCCTCGTATCCAGTCCGTACAACCCCCGGATAAAGACCCCTCCTCCCCTCGTGCCTCTCCCCGGTGTGCCCCCCTTTCCTTCCCGTAGACCATGGACACCCTTATGCCCAATTTTTTCACAGATCAGGCCTTCCATCGGAAGCTCTTGAGGAATTTCTCTCCATTCTCCGTCCTGCCGTGCCCTCTTCTCCCATCCTTCGTCCACGCAGAAATGGTGCTCTCGCCCTTCCTGCCTTTGGTGTTGCTTATAAGTCCAGGTCAAAGATTGACTCCTTCACAAAGTCAGATCAGTCCAACCTTGGCTTTATTGAGGAAACCGATCTTCTCAGGCAAACCCCTACCTGCTCCCCGGAGCCTATCTCTGAGCACCTTACGGGCAACTGGGATATCCTTGGCCCAGAGATCGCTTCTAGATGGCATGCGCAAGTCCTTGGTGCGTTATCTTCCTTGCCCATACTAGATGTCGCGCCTCACCATCCCTTTTTCGTCAAGCTTCTCCCATATCCCGCATGCAGACTCGTAATCCTTTCCCCCGTCACGCCGCCCATGATATCACTCTTTCCCCCATTCGTTCTTCCCCTATAATGGTTTCCACCCCCATCTCCCCTGCTGCCATCCCCCTCCCTGCTCCCTCCCCTGAAGAAACTTTGGAAGTCTTCGAGGGTCAGCCCTCCTCCCTGGCTATTTAATGCCTTCCTTCTCGCTATTGCGGTCATGTCCACGAGTCAACTCTCTCATTTACGCATCGGGTTGACTCGTGAACGACCCTCGATTTGTTTGCTATACTGTAACCTCTCCGGTGTTGGTTCCTCGTCCCTCATACCGCCCGAGATCCTTGTTTCCCCGTCGACTGCCCTGCCCATTCACGACATGATCTTCAAGTTTTCTTTCGGAAAATATTTCTGGCGCATCATTAACCCTCTGTACTACATCAGCTTCTTGTTCATATACTGATCCTGTACTGGCGCTCGGTAGTAATCACTTGTTCAACATACAATAGGCACCTTTTCTATATATATTATCTTTCCAACCACGGTTAGACCAAGTCGTTCCAGGGTCTCTGGTAAGTACTACCGGACATAGGCGTGCTCACCGCGCCAAGGTCATCTCCGCTGTCCCCATGGGGGTTAGCGGCAATATGTACGGCTGTACCCGCCGACGCGCTCTGAGGTAAATTGTAGCAGCAGTCTTGCAGCCGAATCCCGACCTAACTGAAGTGGAATGGCCCTCATCAAAGAGAACACGACGCCTCACGCCATCAGTACCGTAAATCGCCGGCCTGTTGGAGAACGCGCGTTCACGGGTGAATAACAGCATCGGATCTCTCCCTGAGGTACAGCCGTTCATGATCTTCTAGACCGATCCCTGCGGATTCAGGTCAAACAAGGTCCAGACGGTCACACCAGGCACGATCGTCATCACTATGCCAGCCTTGTGAGTGAAGTGAGGGCCAAGTTAGTTCGGTCCGTGTGGCCTTGTCGACTTCTGCCGTGACAGCGCGCAGGGCAGTCGTTTGAGCGGCGAGCACATCTCACCAAATGCTCAAATGATCCTCGCCGTCTTTGAGCTGGGACATGCTGCTCAGTTAGCTCCCTTCACCCCCATGGTAAACTGGTGGTTCCCATCCAGTGCACCTCCCGTGTCGGTTAGAATCGAATCTGAGGTGCCTAGTACACAATTGGTTCCCGTGCCATTGGGAGCGCGGCACCGAAGAACGAGACGGTGCGAGACGGTAGACGACGTATCCCCGAGCAGCACCAACGCTCATACTTCTCAATTGCCAATGCTCCAGAGTGAGGACATGGTCCGAACCGACGCCCAAAAAGAGGTGAGACTGTACACGGGAGAGGACGTCCAGAACGACCCCATAACACAACCTAAGAAGAGCACGCTGGTTCCTGGTTCGGCGATGTTGACAGACATGTGGAGCGGATGAAGAGCGTGAACGAGCTGGCCCAAGGTGGTATGTATGAGTTGCGCATCCTTGTAATGGACCGCACATCCCCTCCAGGGCGATTTGGGAGCAAGAAGGACTATTGGATGGAAGTGGAAGGAGAGATCCAGACAAGAGAACAGTGACTGGAGACAGAACCCGTACCTCAACGGGGCCCAGGTTAATATCCCTGTGCGGGCCACACGGAGGCGATGTGTCGGATACAAATGTTTGATACAGTGACCTTTACCGTAGCCACAAGGAGCTCCGGCTTAACCATCCTGCAGAAGGTAGTCGCCCTGACCTGAACGTAGTCAAAGGGCCATTGGCTGTCTTTCCTCACCCGGGACCTTACATGGTTCATGCAGTCGCAATACAGGAAGATGACACCGAAACGTTACTCGCGATGGTGACCAGCCTGCTTACTGTTCCCCACCCTAAGCAAGACGTGGTACTTGATGCCCTCGTCCAATGCAGCGGTGACGTCCAAGCAGCAGCTGCATCCATCAACTCTGCGAAACACACACAAGACAGCTCCAAGCCCGTTGACGCAAAGAGAAAGGCGCCCCCCTCGGACTTGAGCAACTGGCTGGTGTCACCACGTCCAACGCCTTCAAGTTCTAAACCACCTAGTCTTAAAAAGCGTGTTGCGAACCAACCCGGCGCCAGGCCTGGCCGACCCGTGATCAAAGACATTACCCACAGTCCCAGCAATTCTTCCAGAGTAGACCTTACGAGCGTATTGCGCCCACCACCACCGTCCAACCGGTGTGTACCACGGTTGCCTCCTCTTACGTTGTTCAGCCCTTTCATGGTAGCGGAGCACACTCCGTGTACCTTGCATTTATCCATACTTCCCCCAGAGATCGCATGCGAATTGTTCTACACCATGCTGGACCTATCACAGTCGTGGAAACGGAACAAGTGGTGGCTCTTTGATCGTATCGTTGAAAGTCCCCATCGAACATCGTTCTTTGTTCGGAGAACCAATGATGTGGGTAACAATGGATCATGGCAGGAAGCCGCACAATACTGGTAACCTCAGTTTTGGAATGCTCTGGAGTGTTGCTGTTGACTGTATATGAGGTATAATGGGCGGCCGACAGAGCCTCCAGAATTCTTCCCAGAAGGCATGGAGGCAGCTTGCAAATACGTCGAGAACGTTGTTAATGACGAGATGCGTAAGCGTGAGAGGCTTCCTTTGGAGTGGACAAGCCGGGATCCTGGCGCCAGCGGCCAGTTATGGCACGCCAATGTTGCAGCTTCAAATTGTTATGAAGGTGCACAAGAGAGCGTCGGGTTTCACTCAGATCAGCTTACATACCTTGGCCCGTACCCTACTATCGCGTCATTAAGTCTAGGTGAGCTGTTTTTTCCCTTCAAAGTGAATTTGAGGACGAGACAGGTTCCAATGGTCTAGGGACAACCCGGACGTTTCGCCTGCGAGAGGTTATTCCTTCTGATGAAATCGGCAGCCGCCGCGCCAGGACGTTTAATATTCCCCTGCCTCACAACTCCGTACGTATGCTGGTTATCCGATAATCTAATCCCTATCAACGAGGTCTATTTCAAGTTGATAATAATGCACGCAAAATGCCAAGAGTCATTTAAGCATTCAATTCCACCACAGCCTGCGCTTGATCTGTACCGACCCCCCTACCCTCACCCGGCGCGGCCAACTTGCCATCCTGAACCCTCTAATTGCCGCATCAATATCACCTTCCGATTTTACCGTCCTGATTTTCAACCAAAGAGTACGCCACGGTGCAAATGCGGCATCCCGACAATCCTTCGGCCTGATATGAAAAATCGACATGATGGTAAAACGGATAGGTACTGGTGGGTTTGCCATGCAGGCGAACAGAATGATGGAAAGGGATGCGACTTCTGGCACGCCATGGATATGGAGGATGAAGGAAGGGGCCCTGCTTTTCTCTGTCTCGAGTCTCACAGCATCGATGAGTCGGAATTAAAAATTTAGTGCTTCTGATGCCGTATCGATGAGTGGGCGGTTTTTCACTGTGGTCACTATTAATGCCGAGACTGCGTAAAATATAGACAGCATGACATGCGATATCAGGGCAATAACATGACACTGCTGTGTCGGCACTCGAGAGCTTGTTGTCTAACCATCCTTGACCAGGTGACAATTCACAACAGCGAAAACGAAGACGAGGGACGTATTGTTTTAGTACCGAGCGATAAATACGAGCACTTACGCACTCTTCCAGTGTTTACCTGGCCGCCGATGTGCCATTCATTAACCTCGATATAGACAGCTTCCCTTGTTTTCATGGTCATTCAAGCTACCGGTGATACCGATTGCGACTTATGGTCGCTAGTTCACAGAGAAAAATCGAATTCTAAATTCTGATAACCCTGCGTGCAACTTCGCCTTGCGAAAAATGGAGCTAACCGAACCGGTGACTATTGGACTCACCTTGGTCAGCGACCATTGTCCACAGGGTCTACCCTTAGCAGGCCACCCGCGAAAGACAGAGGCAGACTATCTCCACATTGTCGAGTGTAAGCCACCAAGTCAGACACGGTCAGTCTCTCGGTCTCTGTTTGTCAGCCATCCCTTTGCGAAATGATACGGCTCGCAAATGCACCTTTATGCAGGGCGTTAACACTATGCTGGATTGTCATTCTCCCGCATCGAAACCCCTCTTTTGCTATGGGAATGGGGTGCAGGGACTCTATCGTTACGAACGGAGATCACTAATCCAGGTATTTGATACCAACCCATTGGTAAAGCCGAGCCACCCAATAGCCACCACGCCCGAAACTAAACCAGTTAAAGCTATCGAATTTTTCCTCAGTTACCTATGCGGTACGTTCACGAGTGAACGTGTCCAGTTCCCCGTGCTCATCACACATTTTTTACTCCCACAATTGTCGACACACGCTAGTGATTTTTTGACATCCGGTGCCAAGGTGGTGTGCATGGTACGCGATTGGCTCCTGTCTTTACTCCTTTGCCACACTGTAACGGGCTACCTGCCGAAAAACAAAGTTTAGGTTAAGGCTGCTATGGCCAGCAGTGAGTAACCTGCAAGTCAGGTTAGTGTCAGATAGCTCACGGACAGAGAGGGTCGGCAAGACTTTGGGCGCCTTCGACTGACTGTCTAGTGAGAACTTAAGCTAAAAATATGTCTTTGTACACTGGAGGGCGCAGAACCAGAGCGCCCGCGCTATCTGAGACGCGACGAGAAACTCGAAATGTTCTCAGGTGATCCTCGCCTTTGGAGCGGTGACCATAAGAGATTCAAAGTTTCACCTAATGAACAGTGGATATGAACCGAGTCACGTGCAATCCTATATTCCGCCCGCCCCCGAAAATCGCACGCCAACGAAGCAACTTTTGACCACTCCAAGACGACTCTGACGGGCAAAGCCATGTCACCTTTTACATTCAAGTCCACCTCACCGTATGGTATCGGCACGACTGTGAGTCTGCAACGTTGTTCAAATGCTACATTCGCTGACTTTGTCGTCCACAGTGGTTAAGGCGGTGGGCATTGACCCTTGGGATCTGGGGCACTGGTATAGGAACTACAGCGTTGTTTGTACGTGTCGGGTGTCTTTGAGTTTACACCCCAATTATCTGAAGAAATTTTTTTCCTTATTTTTATAGTTATTGTCGGTAACGCCAGTTGTCAAGAATGGCCTTCTCGTTAAGACGCCACTAGTGAGCTCCGCTAGTTCTTCACCGAGTTTAAATATAAAGTAGTTGAAATGCCACGACTAGGTTGGTAGTTATTATGAGGACACGACACCTGCGTCAGACAAACCCTTCTAATAGAAGTCCATGGGGTCCTAGAACAGCAGCAATCGCCATGCAATACCTCATTATCGTTGTTGGCGTAATCAGAAACTATGACTAAATTTACTGGTGGACATCAAAACCTCTTTCTCTCCGAGTCCCATTTTGTGATGTTTGGTGCACAGATCAATGCCGAGATACTCTCCCAGCTGCTTGATGGCCTGTGGCATGCACCAATAGGAACATCTCTCAGTGACCTTGAAGAAGGTTAAGGTGCCAATCCTGTCCGGTAACACGACGGGAATGGTTCCTATGCACGTATTATTACCATTCTAGGTTGCTTGGCTGTCTTGGGATTCCTAGGTGTAGTGTAGAAAAGGCTAACAGTGGGGGGGCGGGTGGTTGAGCACTTACATTCCAATGTCATCCAGGAAAATAACGTCCTCTGGATCAATGCCACTTCCTCTGCGGGCATGGATATGAAACTTTGGTTCTGGTTTACTATGAGGTTGCACTAAATTGCTCGAAGAACGGAAGTAGACGGGCGGGTCTTATCACAAATCTACCACACCGGAATTGTAAGTGATCGAATAATTCACGCAGGTGATGTGGTATAGGGCCGTCTTGCCACCCCAGGAATTGCAGTTCGGTCTCTGGGATTTCCTGCGATGATAACTCGCCAGTGCCACGGTGTGCCCCAAAGTGATTCGCTAGTGCGGTGATGCGCCACCTGCTGGAAAGCTGTTCCCCATTGAGCGCTGAGCAGAAAACCAAGTCATGTGAGTTACCTCGGAGGTTGATGATGGCAGTCAGTGCATGGGGGTTGTAAGACGCTGCTGACCACATCATACGTGCAAAAAGCTGGTATGTCTCAGTTCGACGGTATCGCCGTCCCCACGGGTTTGAAACCAAATCACGGCCATCAATTTGGAGCTGTTCTGGGGGCTTAGGACATACTGAGGGCGGCATAAGGCACGCTGACCCGGTACCGCTGATTCAAGTACGCCGATTGGTTTCCGTTTGCAGTACTTCGTGTGCGATATACTTCCGTTTCTAGTGTCCGGCAGGTCGCAACTGAATGTCAAGCAGTCCCTCCTCGTTGAAACCTCTGCCACGCGCCAGACGGACCATAGGATGCGATGAAGTTCAGCGCGGTATGGGAGAGAGGTCGTGCTGACATGGGTACATTCAAGTAGTGAGGATCGTGGTGAACGGGCTCCGGAGGACAACTCCGCCAGTCTGCGACGACCACATGATGCCAATGACGGCAGACAATCCGGCGAGGTGCCAGTGAGAATGGCCGAGCGCACAGAGCGGGAGTACTCACATTGAATATGACGGCCTTCACGTGAGCGGAATGCATGGCTACGTGATACTGTACCGACGGGAGTGCATGAAACACTATGCTCGGGTGGCTGCGATGACGGAAGGTTCCTCCGCGTGACGAAGCGATGGAGCCGCCTCTGGCAAGCCTTTTGATGGCACGGAATGTCCAAGAGTTGGGATGATGTAGCTGTTCAAAGTCGGTGAGTGAGAATACGCTGGCCATCACGCACCCGCTGCTAGGCGCAATGTTGCTGACGAGGTCGAACGACCTTGGTTGCACTGTGGTGTAGCGGAGCTTGAAAACTTGTAGGGTTCCAACATCAGGCTAGAAGAGCACAATGGCCAACCCACGACAACGTCGCAAGGCCAAATCTTTCACCCACAAGGCTATCTCGCATTCCAAAAGAGCCAAGCGGCTCCAGAAGAAAATGCCAGGTAAGCACCTTACAAAGCCAGTTCTCGCCGACTTGAACGACCGACTCTTTGCAGCAATTCACGGACCGAAAGCATTGCGGGATGCATGGGACTCATCTAAAACGCTCCGCCAAAAGTGCGTTCACCGCCCCGGCTTGCCTCATACAAGAGGAACACAGCGGAGAAGCTAACCGACCTTTTCGCAGTTATCTTGCCTTGTGCCTTCAGCACGACCTTGACCCTGTACCATCAGGTGGTGCTGAGGTCGACCTGAGTCGCACCGCTGTTCAGATTGACACCAGTCGACTGGTCCGAACCACTTTACCTTCCATGACTGACCACTCCCGATCTTCTGGAGCTGAAAAGCGCATAGTCACCTCTATGCTCCCAAAAGGTTTCGGACGAATAGTTCGGGACTCGTCCGGCAATGTCGTCCGTGTGGAACTAGCAAACGATGGGGAAGCAGGAGATCGCTCGGAGCAAGATCTCGCGGTCGATGCGCCAACGCTGGCGACAGAATCAGAATTGCGGACGTGGGCTCCTCGCCCTGAAGGATCGCGGGGAACGGGCTCAAAGGATATTATCGTTCAAGGTCAGCGTTCTTTCTGTACCGGGTCCCGGTCGAGTGGTATGTTTGAAAGCACATGGCTTAAGGTGTCGCCGAGGAGTCGACACCGCGTTCTCAGTTGAACTTTGGTTCGGCAAAATGCCTCGATAGCTCACTAACGGTCCCGTAGATCTGGAGAACCTCGCCGCCTCTGGAACGGTACGTAAGCGACATACGTCCTTGGGTGAGAGATCGTATCTAGTCTGCCTGGTGGACAAGTATCGGGACGACGTTGACAAGATGGCTCGTGATCGCCGAGTGAATCCTGAACAACGAACGGCCAACGAACTGAGGAGGGCGATTGCAAAGGCTGGGGGATTTGGGGCGCTATGCAGGGACATGGGCGGCAAGGAGTAGGTTAGCGGGACTCGGCGACCCGATCAGCCGGACGAGGCCCAGTTTTGGAAGAAATTGCGTGACAGTGTGACATGTTGAAATGACATCCAGTCCGGATGTTTACATCTCGGCAAACCTGTGCTCGGAAATGACATCGTTTGGAAGGGATTAGTTTTGGCGAGATTCCTTGGATCTGGCGAGCAATGAAACTCTTTCTTCTCTTCCAATCACGTATGTCTTTTGTCTGTTGACACCATTGTGTCAGGAGGGTAGGCGAACGCTTGCTCGGCGAAGTGGCCAAGTCAAACTGTGGAGAGTTGGCGCGTCTGCTGACTTTCATAATGCCATATCGCCCTGAGGCCCTGCGGGAAATTCCGACAAGCTGGACGCCGTTGCGCATGTCTTGGACGACGTCCGTTGCAGAGCGTGCAATCTACGCCTTTCTCGCCACGACCAGGACGTGCACGTAGCCGCCGAGGTCACAGAAGCTTGTGAGACACGTCCGCGCGCATACAATGTGCTCGTCGGGCGATATAGTCGACAAATCCAAATCTGCACAATCTAAGCGAAATGACCCCAGTATCGGCTGACGGTGGCCTACAGTCAGGGAACTAAGCCTGGATTATGGCATCACTGGATGCGGAACCCATTCGAACGCGCTGATGCACAACTTGGTAAGTACCTCCTCCCTTGACACACGACAGAGTTGCTTCGTGCAAGGCTTCGTCGAGCTTCGTGTGACGAAACGCTTTGCCGGACTTGGAAGGGTGCGCCCCACCGGATGACGGCTACCCGTGTTGCTATTGGTAGGGGACCTTGGACCGGTGCTGCAGCTCCATGGCGATCAGTGCCTGGTACTGCCGCAGAATAACATCGGTAGGTCTCTGCTTGCATGAACCTGACGCCGAGCACACTGGGCCTCGTCTGGCCCTACGGACGATGGGCGATGACGGGAGCGAGACTCAATTGGGTTAGAGCCGGTCTCAGGATGGGATCAAAGCCTGACCCCCAACTGCATGGATGCGGTCGACTTCGACTTACGACATCCGCTTTTCTCGTGTCTTTCTAGCCGTACCCAATCCGGACTGCTCTTCTTGTCTTGGGCTGTGCAAAGGACATCGAATTCCCGGAGATCAACGTTAGCGATCCATGTTGGTGTCACGTCCTCAGGTCCGCACTACTTTTAAACACGCCCCATGCTCAGATGCCCGATCCTGTCCATCAGTGCTCTCCGAGCCCTGCTGTTATCCCCCCATGTCACGTCGACTCCCACCCCCCGTGCCACGTACCGTCTCGTCTGCCGCTGCTCCCTATCCTCGACGAGCCCTAGGTCAGCCCAAGTCCTCGAGGCAGCAGTTCTCTGCGTGTGGCGCATGTCGCATGAGAAGGTTGCCCATCGTACCCCCGCCTCCTCTGGGGCATGCTGACGAGTACACCCCAGGGTGCGTTGCGATCTGAAAGACTTTTGCTCTTCGACAGCAACCAACGGTGTCCAGCAACCCTCGTGCTCTAACTGCAGAGAGCGCAGCATAAAATGCGTGTAAGCCTTTGCCTCCGTCCTCACGTAGCCTTCCTCATCGCTTCCAGGGACGAGTTTGCCCAAGTCAAAGCCGTCAAGCTACTCAGACGAGGAAGGCGACTCCAGCAAGTCGAGTAAGTTCATATCATGGTCTCTATACCCACAGGGAAGCAGATGCCTTTTTCCACAGAGCCGTCTATGGGAAAGTGACAGACGATGGTGATGTCTTGGCTACGCCCTCTGTCCCACAAGACCCCACGCCAAACACCCTTCTCACTGCCACCACCGTTGCCGGACAGAGCTGTGTCCCACAAATGGAGCTCGCATTTCTCAGGTCTTCATTCTTCCGGAGGTTTTGCGTTCAACGTCCGTGTCCAATCGCCTACCACCGCTCTACCTCATGACCTCTCACAGGCCCCGTTATCGAACCAGGTGAATTTGCCTCTAGGTATATTGCTCATGTGGAGGGAACTACACCGCTTGGCATCGAAGGGATAATGCTTGCGATGGTGCTCGTTGCCTGGGCTGCGTCCTTTGGTGTGGACGAGTTCGGCAAGGAGGACACCGAAGACGGCGCTTCCGAGAGTCACAACAACTCTCACTTGGCGTTTGATGGCGCTGATAATACTCCCAATTCTAAGCAGCGTACGAGGAGGCTCCATACCGAGACTATGACTAGGGAAATACTCAGGCTAGTCGACCTCCATGGACTGCTACGGCGACCATCTTGGGACGGTGTTAGAGTCCTCCTGTTGCTACTTCCACTAGCTCAGGGTAAGTCTATCACTGTTATCAGTGACCGACCGTTCATCGCACCCTATAGGTGTGCAGAGCCCCATAGAACGTGTGGTAAGTCCTACTCAACATATTCCGTTCGTGACGTATCCAAACGCTTCGCTAGACCACTTTTGACGCAACCCTGTCCCAAGTCCACTCCTTGTGCAATTTCGACCCTCCGTCTGTCAATAGTGGCCTGGGACCATACTGTGATGAACTTATACGCGCTCGTATATTCTGGCATGTTTATGTGCATGAAGGCATTACCCGGGGATTGGATGGTGGACGTCTTTTATTGTATGGCAACAATTTGCTTTTTTGTGCTCATTTCTGAGTTCCCTGTTTCAGGGATGATGACGACCTTACCTCCTTTCAGGGTAGTCTTCCTCCACAGTACTGTGCGTCAGCTACCCATAGCATCACTTCCCCAACGGATTCGACTCGATCTTCGCCATTCTCAAGTCCACCTATCTCACCGACCTTCCCTTTTCAATCACCTCTGGACTCTAGTCACCCTCGAGCCACCTTGGCCTATATGGTGACGACTCGGTACTTCTCGCTAGCTTTGGCTGTATCCCAAGCGTGTCGCAGCATACATTTCACCTTGACGGGTCCTCGTGCCCGTCGGCGGATTGGGTCTGGTATCTCCATACCTGTGGAAGCAATTATGGAAATCTGGGACGATCTCGAACGTTGTTGGGATAGCTTTGAAACATTGCGTCGCAACCCCCCTGGCGTGGGTGCCGCTGGAGGCGACCTTATCCGAGGTGAAGACGTTGAACGCTTCGTTAGCGGTTGGCAGATATTCATCTTTGGATGCCTCAACGTCGTTCGTGAAGCGCTTCCTAACCCCACACAACATAACCTCGCGACTGCTGCCAATCGAGCCATCAAGGCCAGCCTTTATCTCTCTGCGATACGGCAATGTCAGAAATTTCTTCCTCGGATCATGGAGATGATGCAACGTCATCTGAAGGTGCCCTCGAACTTCTTTGCATACGACGCTGGATTGATTCGCGACGGATGTTTTTTTGCTGGCTTGCTCCTCGCGCAAAGCGACAAGTTTGATGCGGAGAGGGACGTGATAGGATGGGATGCTGATTGGGAAGAAGGTGTAACGGCTTGCCTTCAGGCTCTTAGTGAGGCCCGCTGGGTATATTCCCAGAGTCATGAACGAGAAAAGACCCTGAAAGCCGAATGGGAGGCTCGGATCGAGCGCGACACCAATCGACGGCATGTCCAGCGATCGCCGATGTCCCTCCCTGTTAAACGAAGCCCGGGTCATTCACCCTGCTTGGACGACAGTACACCTCTACCCTACTCGACTACCTCATATTCCAACCCACGAACCCTCTCTCTGGTATCCGCGGGTGGGCAAGCTCGTCCGCCTCTACCACCTCTAACGATCTCTTTTCCGCATGACGACAGCAGACCTGATACCGTGCTGACTGACGACGGCAGTGGCAGCTGGGAGGCATACACCCCACCACCAACCTCAGGTTCCATCACAGGAACCGTTTCTTCACCGCGCCATCCTGCCGTAGGATCACTACGCTGTACTGCGAAGAACAAAAGTCCGATCTTTGGTGGTGACGAAGACGTTGATCAACTCTCGTTCACTGTTGAGGGAACACATGGGCCACCTGATTCGCAGAGCCCGGTGGGATCAGCAGTTCGAACTCAGTGGACAGCGTTTGGCACTGATTATCTCGACCCACGAATCATCCTAACGACTTCCGATGTCTTGGGATGTGATGACGGATGTTCACCACTTGGCCGTCGGCCGTACTTTTCATAAAACTACTGAATTCTTGTATACTCTGTAATGCCAACGACTTGTCCTCAATCGTATATTATGTACACCAGTGATACGGGACTTGGTGGAATTTAGATGTACCTATATATCACCCTAGATTGGAGATACCCCTCGTCTTTACTAAGATATGTGTCAAGGGATTGGATATGGCGTGTGATAAGGAAAAACAAGCAGGTACGGTATATACGTGATGGGTTGAATAATCTGCCAAGTCCGAGTTCCACTGAGCAAGCTGCCTCCTTTGCTTCATGGGCCAGAACCTACGATCAACGACCTCGCCCTCGTTTTGTGATGGAATGACAAATACGGCGCATCTCCACCACAGCAACCCCTTCATGCAGAGTTATCATGCCACCTACCATGCCGCAGGGTCAGGACAGGGCGCCGTAATTTGTCTCATATATTTGAAACAATTAAGATTGAACCTCGAGTTACTCATCAAGGGTGAGCACAGCAGACACGATGGCCATATGGATCGATAAGATCCCCATCGGCATTGCGTCGATAATGCGCCGCTGGGTCACGGCGATGCTCTGCGACCCATCAGATAGATAAATTGCAAGTGATGATCACCAAAATCAAATAGGACTCACATCGAGCGCCAAGTGCTGTTATGTTATACCAGCATTGTAGCTGTTGATATTTCTCGTGTCCAAATCTGGAAAGTCGCTAAAAACCGAAGGAGCTATCGGTTCGAAGAAGCGCCAGAGGCGACGGTAAACGACCTGAGATGTATTTTTTTACCCAATCCCCCTTACATGGAATGGCTAGTTCAGCGTTGGGATCTATGCGGAGAATATATCTGATTTCTCATGCTAGCGACGATTCGAGAATATTCCTATCGCTTGCTTCTTTTCTCTAAAAAAAAAAAAAATAACACTGACGGGTCCTTTGTACTTTTGTTCCCGCTTGGTGTCGGCTAGAAGCCTCTGGTCGACGAATACCGATGAATCAAGGTTAACAACGCCACTGTCTTGATCGTACGTAGCCTATTAATCTTCTACTCGGGGATGATAAGAATGAAAGAAAGAAAAAGGTTGATACTGCGTACCCATGGCCTGTCGGACCGTTCGTTCGAACCCCAAGAGGTAGCCCAGAATGGAGGGTTGCATATTCGCAGAGAGTGCGGCTAGGCCGAAAGTTTCAGGTGAGACACGAGCGCAGTTAATTGATCCGAGAGCGTGTCACGTTATGTGTCAGGAGGGTAATTGTGCTGACACCACAAAACGCTCCCCAAGGCTGATAATTTTGTTACTGTGCGCAATTTTATTGCCATAGATAGTGGCATGTCCTGGGAGTTTGCGGGCCCTTGGGACCGTTGTCAAGAGAAATGTGCGCGAGAGCAACTTGGCATGCACGGGTACGCGTGTGGTGTCTTTTCTGACCAAGGCTCCGTTAAACTTACGATATAATCAACCGTGCGATATCTTGCGTGCTTGTGTCCGCGAAATCGTGTCCTATCGGATACAGTTCGTTTGCCGGTGGAATACAAAACTAATTGACCCTTGGAACCCACACCACTTTTTTGTGGGTAGGAAACGGTCAAATAGCCCTTCCTGAATTCAATAGCCGGAGAAGATGATAGGCTTTCTTCCGGCGGACTGTTACCGGGCATGGGGATTCCTGTGGGATTGATGAAACAAGAACAGTGTTCTCTTTCGTAAGGCCCGGGCATACTTGGAACTCTTGTGTGTTTGGGTACGAAGACCACGTCGTTGGACACTTGGTCGAGCCAACGCGCTGGTCGTCTGTGCTGCTCCGGAGAAGATCATCGGACAAGCCATCCGTCGGAAAAAGGAAATTTTACATAAGGAAACCTTGCACCACTCCTAGAGTTGGATTGAGCGATCCAGTTTTGCGTGAGGTCTTCATCTCAACGCACGTCCTCACAGTCCCTAGTCGGTCACTGCTCGAAACATGGCTCGCAATAAACGCAGAATAACGCGTTTGAACCCTCAAAAACCCCGCGAACGGAGTCCGCAGCTGGAACCACTCTCGCCACTTTCAGCAAGATCATCACTAACACCGGTACCTGTACACGACGAGCAACCGGCACCACCAGAGCACGCCTCAGAAGAAGTGCAAAATCCAGTACAGGACGCTTCCATACAGCCTGTAACAACAGTGTCAGAAGAAGATACCTGTCCGGCATGTAAAGACCTTCCTATCGGTTTGCAGTCTACGGTCTTCAAGGAAAGCTGGATAAGATGTGATGCTTGCAAGAGCTGGTATCACTGGATGTGCGCAGGGAATGGCGCCGAGGTCGACACAATCGACAAATGGCAAGTCCATATTAACGCTACCACCCAGAGTCTCCGTTGTTGAGTGTATGTGTCACACATACGTTAGGTACTGCAAAGCATGCGTCCTCGAGAAACCGTCTCGGACAATCACATTCAAGCCGCCGGCTCGAAAATCGGCACGGAAACGTGCCCAACCCGACTACGCCAACTTGAACGGCGGCGTAGAGGCCGACCCGAGCAGGTGGTTACGTGTCATTCAGTCGAAACCGATAAAGGATGACAACTTCAGGCGCATGAATGGGTCGGACGTTGGTCTTGAGTGGCTGGAGAACGATGGAGATGCAATGAAGGAGCCTATTGTTATCGAGAATCCGGAGGGGCTCGGGATGAAAATGCCGGATGCTAACCTGACGGTGTCGGACGTGGCAGATATTGTGGGACATGAGACCCCTGTAGAGGTCATAGGTATGATCGCCTATCTGACCATTGTTGAACGCTGTCACACTCCTCCGCAGACGTTGCGACTCAGTCAAATTGTCCGGGGTGGACGCTCGGGAAATGGGCGGAGTACTACAACAAGGAACCGTCGGCCAGAGATAAGGTGCGGAACGTAATTTCCCTTGAAATCTCGGGAACGGCACTAGCGGATCGAGTATTACCACCAAGGCTAGTCCGCGAATTGGACTGGGTAGAACAATTTTGGCCAAATACACGAAGAGGAAAAGGGCATGCATATCCCAAGGTTCAACTATACTGCCTGATGGGTGTGGCATCCGCTTGGACGGTACATTTCAGTATCTCATTTCAACGACCACGGGTGCTGAATTCCTCGTAGGACTGGCATGTCGATTTTGCTGGCTCGTCAGTGTATTATCACATCCTCAGGGGATGCAAAGTGGGCGTTTCCATTCAGCGTTTCGTGTCACCTTCTTGACCTCTCGGACAAGGTCTTTTACTTCATTCGCCCCACACCTGCAAATTTGGCTGCGTACGAGCGGTGGTCTGGGACAGAACTGCAATCAAATATATGGCTAGGTGACATGGCTGACGAGGTTATCAAAGTCACCCTTCACCCCGGTAATACCATGATCATCCCCACTGGCTGGATACACGCTGTCGTGAGTTTAGCTCCTTTCATCATCTCAAGGTATAACAACGGAACTTTCAGCACACGCCGGCGGATTCACTCGTATTTGGGGGCAATTTTTTGCACTCGTACAACGTCGGTACACGTAAGGCTCTTTTTTTAAAATAAAAAATAAAAAAGCTTCACACTGAATCTTACTCTGGTGACAGAGCTCAAAGTTATTGACATTGAGAAGGTTACGCGAGTCCCGAAGAAGTTTCGTTTTCCTTATTTCACCAAGTATCACAATTTCCCTGTTTATTTGTCACCATGGATAACACGCTCTCGCCTCAGGATATGTTGGTACGTGGCCGACAAATATCATCGCGATCTCAAGGCCAAAGAGGACTTTTCGCCTCGAGTTCTGGATTCACTAGAGGCCCTAAGCTCGCACCTTGTTTCAGAAGTGCGAATCATGGAACATGGAAGCGAGACAGCCAAACGAGAATCAAAAGAACAGGTTCCTACTGATAGAATCAGGGATGCCCCGGCACTCGCGAGAGAGCTGAGGTGGCGCGTCAGACTAGCTGCGGGGACAACAAGTGACGACGAGGAGTTTGGAAGGCCGGTCAAGAAGGCGTTGATGAATGGGAGCTCGAATACGAACGGGGGGATCAAGAGGAAACGGTCGCCAATCGAGACGCAAGGCACGGAAACAGGAACGACCCTGGGACGCGTGCAGTTCAGGAACTTCCAGCCAAAGGGCTGGGAGATGGTAGAGGATCTACCGAAAGAAGAGGAAATACGAACTGTACAAGCGGTGTACCCAGAAGAGGAGGGATGGCAACAACAATGGATAAAGTGGGACGATGGAGCGCTAAGAGGGGATGCAGGACGGCAGGCATCGGTGGGGCGAAAGCGGGAGGTTACCATCAGAATTCGAAAGATCGATGGAGGGCTAGAACGGCAGCGGATTGAACGAACATATGAAAGGTGGGAGTGGTCTGGGATTTCTGACGGAGGTGCGGTGGAGAAGGACATCGAGATGAAAACGGAGGTCGAGGAACGATCGGAGCAAACTGGTGTTGGCTCACGTCGGGACCAGCAGGGGGAGGAGGAAGAGACAGACAAGGAGCGACCGGGGAGCGGGTCGGATGAGATGGTCGTAGGATAGAACTTGCTGTATTTTATATATCACGTCGTGTCAGCGATGGAAATGGAATGGTGGGAAATCCAGCGGTCCTCCTCGCGCATCCATCTTGTCCTCGCTCCTCCTCCGCGTCTTCGACTCCAGCACCCACCCCCCAGTGAATCTGACAGTCATCTCGTCGCAGTACAGCTTGCACGACGAAACTTGCGGGTCGAGTTGCATCGTATCGAGATCTCAACTTCACCTGTGCCATGTCGGGTCCTGCCATTGATGCCCTGGAGGGTGAGACCAGGAGGTCGGTCCTCTCAGCAGGCGAGTTCAGCCCAGGCGTTTATGCGGGTCCTAACTCCAATGGCCATCCAAATCGGTCGCTCGGTAACTCTCCCTACGACGCTGGCAGTCTGCCGGATGATTTCTACCTAGCTCCGCGTATGTCCCCTTCACCTGTGTCGGACATGCCCTGTTGATGCTCTACTCCAGAAGCCACCGTCATGCGCCATTCAAACCGCTCCGTCCCTTCGTTGCCTTCGGGAGAACCCCCAGAGTATGATGCCCTACCTGACCATGTTGCCTCCCTGCCGTCCGTTCAACATGATGCATCGGCCCTTGTTGATAGCATGGATGCCATGCGCATAAACAACCCTCTCCCTCGTGGATCTAGTGTCATGTCATTCAGCTACGATCCCATTCCTCGTGCCGGAACATCCATGTCCATGCGAAACCTCTCACAAAGGGGATTCCTTCAGCCTCGCCACGCAAATACCCTATCTCCACCTAATGCAACCCTTCCTTCACACTTACACAGACAGACAGATCCTCGCTACCCAGTCGATGACAGCGGCATTATGTATCGTCAGGGTCAAATCCAACGCAATGCTATTGATGAACAGTCTTGGAACGCCAGAAGCGGTGTCGGATACCCTGAAGACGGGGAACCCTCGCAGGTCGGTAGAGATGCTGACATCGTGAGCATGTACAGTTATGATAGTGTGGCCTCTCCACCTAGCAGTGCCTATCCTTCCTCCGAACCATCAGCTCCCCTTTCCCGGAACCCGTCAGCGCCACCATACTACCCCCATGGAGGGTTCCAACCGGCTTGGCAAGGTTCTCAGCAGAGCCTGGCGCCGAACTATGGACACTCCCTTCCAGGCTCACCACAACCAGGTGAATATGACCACCTGTATGCCGCGGCCTCAAACGTCCTTGGTATGGGTCCCCCTCCCCCACAGTCGTCGACGAACCCCTATCTCCCCTCTAACCCGTACGGTCAAACCTCTCTCCAGGCGAGTCAGTCCATGCCTTATCTCCCACCAAGCAGTGTATACCACTCGGGTCCTCCAGGTCCTCCGGCGACGCCGGGCCCGCCAGGCTCAGGAGCGTATGGTCCAGCACCAACTCTTCCTCAAGGGTTTGATGATCCTGAATTCGAGATGCGGTCATCAAGTGCTTCTCTCCTTCGGTCTGGCACCACAGCTTCCGTCAACCCTTCTACTCGTAAAACCAAGGCTGTCGATCTCGCCGCTCCTCCCATTACCAAGGAATATATTGACCAGTACCGTCAACGTATCAAAGGAGATCCAGATCCCGAAGCTCATTTCCTCTACGCCAAGTACCTCATCGAGGCCGCTAAGAAGATTGGAGCTGATGCGAAAGACCAAAGAGCCGTGAAGAGGTATAGGGACTTACTCATCCAGGAGTCATTAAAGACAATTCGGAGACTTGCAACGGAAAAGGAGCCGTATGACGAGGCTCAGTTTTTCCTTGCCAACTGTCATGGTACAGGAATGCTTGGTCTGCAAGTAGACCATGAGCGGGCGTATCATCTGTACCTGCAAGCTGCGAAACAGAACAATCCATCAGCGGCGTACCGCGTTGCTGTCTGCAACGAGATTGGGGCAGGTACTCGCCGAGATCCCGCACGAGCTGCTGCTTTTTATCGCAAGGCGGCCTCACTGGGAGATACTGCTGCAATGTACAAACTCGGAATGATACTCTTGCTTGGTTCCCTCGGGGAGCAGAAGAACCCCCGTGAAGCTATTAATTGGCTTAAACGTGCAGCAGAACAGGCAGACGAGGAAAATCCCCATGCACTACACGAACTTGCTATGCTTCATGAGATGCCCAACTCTCAGTTTGTCGTCCACGATCCTGCATATGCAAAGCAGCTCTACACCCAATCAGCACATCTCGGTTATACCCAATCACAGTTCAAGCTTGGACAGTGCTACGAGTATGGCGTCCTCACATGCCCTGTGGATCCTAGGAGATCCATAGCGTGGTATACCAAGGCGGCGGAAAAGGGTTATTCGGAGGCGGAGCTTGCATTGAGCGGATGGTATTTAACGGGCAGCGAAGGAGTCCTCAAACAGAGCGACTCGGAGGCATATCTGTGGGCCCGTAAGGCTGCAAACAAGGGTTTGAGCAAGGCCGAGTATGCAGTGGGCTATTACGCGGAGGTTGGTATTGGCATTAAGCAGGATATGGAGTTTGCAAAGCGGTGGTATATGCGAGCAGCAGGTGTGTCTGCTCTCTTCCCCCTCGTATGTTGATATGGGTGACTGACAATGACATAGCACAAGGGAACAAGCGCGCGATGAACCGGCTGACTGAGATTAAACGCATGGGCAACAAACGATCTAATGTTGGACGACCCACACGCCAGCAGGCAAAGGACGAGTGTGTGATTGTCTAGCACGGAAGCGGTCGAGAGATGATGGAATTTAAGAATCATCATGACCTTTTATTTTCTTTTTACCGTGGAGTTGATATCTTAATTCTTCCACGTCTCTTGTTGAGCGTGTTCGCCGACGTTGCTCTGCACCGAGTATAATATCTTGAGTTTGCTCTCTGGACAGAAGTCGGTGAGCAAGTACAAGATACCTCCTATCGTGTCATCGAGGTCGATCCAACATCTCCACTGAACACCACATCAGCCATGGCTACAGCCAAAGACGACGTTCGAGCCTCATTTCGCCATGCAGCCATGCCTATCCCACTGACCCTTTCTTGAACAGATCTCGCTGTTGGAACACTTAGATGTCTCTCAGTTGAACTGTCTCAATGAGGAGAGAACGCACGACCTCAAGTCGATTCTAGCAGCCAAGAAACTGAACATGTCCGATGCCTACCTCGAAAGTAGCGCGGACGCCCAACTGCTGTTAAGCATCCACGTAAGCCGTTCCCCGCCTCCGGAGTCGGGACACCCCACTAACGAGTGAGCGGGGGGCATCGAATGCGGACCTCGGACTTGCGCGACCCTGTTCCCCAAGTTCAACCAAGCCGTACGCATCCGCACACTCGTCCTCCGTTCCTCCACGTTGCCCGAGCGCGGACCCAAGACGCTCAAACTACTTGTGAACAAACCCGCGATCAACTTCGGGGATGTAGAAGGCGCCAATGATGTGGCGTTCGCACAGGTCGTGATGTTGCGCGAGGAGGACGTCCGGGGTGGTCAGCCAGTGGCACTCAAGTTTGTACGGTTCACGAACGTGAATAGTTTGCATGTGCGTATTTCTCTTTCTCTGTTTTTGTCTTTTTTTTTTTTTTTTTGGCTGTTGTGGGATCTGAATGGTATCATGGTGCGGGTATCGCCCTGCGTGCTGACAAGCGATGTGGATTAGATATTCGTCGAGTCGAATCAAAGTGGGGACGATGATGTTCAGACACGAATCGATGCGATCGATGTGCTTGGTGTCCCAGTGGAGTAGGCAATTTGCCTCCCCTCTCATCTATGGTCAACTCACCCAGTCATGCAGAGCGACGAAGAGCTTGAGTGGACTGAAGCAAGAAGACAACTAATCCCTAGAGGCACGCATATTCGAACCAACATACCCCCCTCTTTGAAAGTCCCCCCATCATCTACAAGGAATGCTGCTCCAGTGTTTGCCGTTCAGAGATCGTGGCATAGTCGAGGATTCGCTAGCAATAGATCACAACGTCTATACGCTATCCTATCCAACGGGTTAGTTGTAATGAGCTTTATTTGCCGTCGATCTGCAACCACATGTTCCATCTTCGCCTGGCTTCTTCATCCCCGTCAAAGACCCACTTCACCTTGATCACCTCCGAGAACCCTTCGCACGTCCTAGGTTCCTCATAACTGTCGCGAAACCCGATGAAAGCAGCGTATGGGAGGAGATCTCTCTAGGGCCAGTCGATGAACAATCAGCGATGGAGCACCGTACGTGCGTGATGCGTACTCACCCGTGTCCCACTCGACGGCGGTTGGTTATATGCACGGTATAAATTGTTGTGCCACGCAAGATCTGTCGACCCTTCAAAAAGGAAGCAACGGGTATGCACGCCCATTCTCTTGGCTATTTCCACGTAACACTTTCTCGTCGCAATATCTCGATTGGTGTTGTCTGACTTTGGGCGTTCATACTTCACGCGGAGAGGGGGGGGAGAGCAAGCGTACCTATCACGCAGCTCTTACCTGCCTTGAGAGCCACTTCTGCAGCTCTCAAGCATTTGGGCCGCGTTCCCAGGGTATCCTGGTTGACGTGCACATATCCAACCGGCGCAAAGTGTCTGTGGTAAAAGGACGACTTCCCCAGGCAAGGGAAACCCGTCAAGAGGACGAGTTCTGGCTTAAGCGACACAGTAATAATTTCCGCTGTCAGTGGGCAAAGGATATCCGCCGCTGAGATGGGGGAACGTCAGAGCTTGAGACACAGGTTGAAGAACGCGATGAAATATAGCTGACTGTTTTGGAGACTGGATACGTGGAACCCCGGGAGCTTGTAGGGGGCCTTTGGAAGACCAAGGAAATACTCCTACCCATGATGAGGCATTTTTACGTGGATACCATAAGACGAGGCAGACGTGGACGGACCTCGGGTGTATGAAATGGTATACCGATGTTGATCGCCCACTTTCGATCCGTCGAGGCAAAGTCGTCTGCTCGCCCTGCGGCGTCACCGACAAGGAATGCGGCTTGTTTGTCTGCGTCGAGAGCATCACATCCTTCGAATTCTACGCCCGAGACACACAAGGACATGAACACCCCAAACACGTACCAATGTCGACGTGTTGCTCCTTGAAGATGCGTTCCAGTTCGTACCACATGCCAGGCATCGGTTTCCTGTATGCGTCCTTTGCGCATGCAGCAAACAGACGGAATGGCACGTCCGGCAGCTTTCACCGTGTCAAAAGAGGGAGCGAGATGAGAGAGAACAGAGACGAAGCATACCGCACTCGCGATGAGAGGTATCTTCTTCTTCCACTGTTCCAGTGCCACGGCATGGAGTGCCTGGTTGGAGACCAACACGACCGCGTATCTGAGCGGGAAAAATCCAATCACAACAGATATATGAATGGGTCAGACCCGAATGAGGGCCCGGGAGGGGGCGTTCGCGTCATCACACACACACGCACCCGTCTTGATACAGCTCCTTTAGCTTTGCCGGCACAGCTTGCCTCCACCACTCCCACTTCAACGCCTCGACTCCCTTGCCACGGTTCTTGTGGTTCGATTTGATGACCGTCCCGTCCAAGTCAAACAAGGCGACCTTTGGACGGGCAGTTGGGTCGAGGTGAATACCATGCAAACACGTGCGTTTCGAACCGAGCGCAGGTTTGAGCCATTGAAAGACCAGGGGATCGGACGCACTCGGTTTGCAGAAAAGTGGGTGGACTAACCGCGGGTGGTTAGACAGGTCGTGATGAGAATACGAGCACTGGTGGTTGCAAGCCTTCTGTGTGCTTACCTTTTGCGACTTTGCGAGCGCTGCTCCTGGGTTCGCCCGTGTCATCTGCGCTTTCTTGCAGTTTGCGCTTCCCTGGAGACTCTGGGTTGCGAGACAGTCAGGGCGTGCGTCCACGATGGAGAACCGCACCCACCTGCTGCAGTAGGTCGGCTCGATGAACCAGGTTCGGACATGTCACTAAGCCAAGCAACCAATTGCGACACTCGATAAGGACATAATAACATTTATACAAGTTCCGAAATTACAAGAGCTATGCTTGCTACTTCTCCCTCTGTCTATGGTTCACTACTCTCTCTAGTTACAATGACTTCTCACTCAGAAACACGACACCGGGTAGCGCCTTGACACACTCAGTCTCGTGCAGATCGTGAAATGTAAGAGCGCACCTTGCCCTCGAGGAGTTCGAGGCTCGCACCACCGCCAGTACTGACGTGGCTGAGCTGGTCCTCAGCACCGTACTGCGCCGCAACAGTCGCAGTGTCTCCACCACCGATAATGACGGTGGAACCCTGCCTCTTGGCCTCGGTGACTGCATCGAGTAGAGATTTCGAGCCACCGGCGAAGGCGGGAAATTCAAACACACCGGGGGGTCTACAAGGGGGTCGTCGATTTGCATATCCAGGTAAGGAGGCTATCGCACGCACCCGTTCCAGAGGACCGTCCTCGCTGACAAGACGGTTTTACGGAAGAGTTCACGGCTCTTTGGACCTGCATCGAGACCCATCCAGCCATCGGGAATACCCTCCGCGTCAGTGGCGGTACCAGTCTATATGAAGGAGGTCAGTGACGGAACGACAACGAGGAATGTTCCGAACCGTGGCGTCCTTGTCAAACTTATCAGCGGTGATGAAGTCAGTGGGAAAAACGAGCTCGACGTTGTTGGCCCTGGCTTTTTCGACAAGCGCGGTGACCTTTTCGGAGCCATCCTTGTCGAAAAGGGAGTTTCCGATCTACTCCGATGATCTGATATGAGCAATAATAGAGAACAGTGGATTCCACGCACGGGTACGTTGTTCAGGGTTTTTGCGAATGTGAAAGCCATGCCACCACAAATGATGAGCGCATTGACCTTGTCGAGCATATTTTCGATGAGTTTGATCTTGTCGGATACTTTGGCACCACCGAGGATAGCAAGGAAAGGGCGCTCGGGGCTTTCGAGGACTTTTGCAAAGTATTCGAGCTCCTTCTTCATGAGGAGACCGGCGGCCTTTTTCTGGAGGTCGATGCCAACCATACTAGCGTGTGCACGATGTGCGGTACCAAAGGCATCGTTGACGTAGAGGTCACCGAGTGCGGTGAGCTGCTTCTTGAAGGTATCCACGATATCCTTTGGGACCTTTACCTTGTCTGGGCCCTTGCCCTCTTCGGCACCATGGAAGCGAAGGTTCTCGAGGAGGATGACAGCACCGCCCTGTGCGTCATTAACGGCATTCTCGATATCAGGACCGACACAATCGTCAAGGAAGATGACAGGTCTGTTAATCTTTTCTGAGAGCACGACCGCGACAGGTTTGAGAGAGTCCTTCAAAGAGCGTTTGCCATCTGGGCGTCCAAGGTGGGACATGAGCACCACAGCCTTGGGGTCTGGGATCGGGTGTCAAGGAAGGAAGGAAGGAAGGGAAGGAGAGGGAAGCGCATACTCCTGTCGAGGACAAAGTTGATGGTTGGGATGGCGGCGACGATGCGCTGTGAGTCGACGAGTTAGGGATGGGGATGAGTCGAGCGCTCGGGAACGCACGGCAGGGTTTGTGATAGTGCGGCCGTTGGTGGGGTCATCCTTCATGGGGACGTTGAAGTCGACGCGGATGAGGACGCGGCTGCCTGGGATGGCATCGGCGAAGACGGGGTCGTCGATGAAGAGCTTGTTGGAGAGGGACATGGTCGACGTGGAGGAGGAGGAGTGAGACCAAACCCGGAGCTGAATACTTCTGAGTCGGGATGTGCGTGGGAAGACACTGCTTGATGGCAGACTCCAACTCGCTCGGACTCGACTTTGAGAAGGAGAGAACGACGGCGGAGCCAGCGACAGACCAGACACCGAGCACCCCAGGGAACGAGGCAAAGCCAGAGAAGAAGAAGCCCTATGTCAACCCGGAGCGCGTCAAGACTGGTGGCCCTCAGCGGGTCGGTACCGTCATCGAAGTTAGATGCGCTCAGCTGATGACTGCGTACAGGAGAAGCCCTCAGAAGAGGAGCTCGCCGAGCGCATGCAACGCATGAAGGAACAGAACGAGAAAATAAAGCAGCGACGTCTGGTAAATATGCCACCTCCTTCCTGGACAGTCCCACTCAGAGATCCCAGGATGTCAAGGCAGATGAGGATGCGTTCAGGAAGATGCAAGAAGCAGAGCGCGTCAAGCAGGCGCAGACACGCAAGGTGCAGGAGGGCGTCGACCGCACGCGAGAACAGAACGCGCGGAGGAAGATGGACAGGATGCAGAATCGCGAATGGGACTCGGGAAAGCCCACCGGAGAGTGGAAACAGGCAAAGGAGGGCGAGCCAGAGCAGCAGAGGGGGAAATCAACTCGCGGGGGCGCGCGTGGTGGACCACGAGGACGGGGTCGCG
>JBBPJW010000554.1:0-26554 GCA_038088935.1 Pulveroboletus aff. viridisquamosus
GGGGGCTATCATAGAAGAAGTTTCGATCGCCAGAACCCTAGATGTGAAGGACACCAAAGTATCGTAGTCCACAGCTACGAGGTCTTTTGTGGTCGATCTGTCTCAAAAGCGTTGGATATGATCGCAACTCGCACCGGTCCACCGACAGGACAGTCGACACTCGTTCCCGATGTACCGAGGCTCTACGTGCGCTTGCCAATCCAACATCGCCTTTCATTTTTCAAGTCTTTTTGGGGGAAAGCAACTAATATCCGTTTACCGTGATTGACTTAATGCGGCAATGGTTTGGATTGGAATTATACGGTATCGTCGAAAACAAGATCAGTCTTGTACAAGGGAACCACTGGGTATACGCCAAAAATTCATATCTTGTTGAACCACAGGGATACGAGTATATGCACCAATGAGAGATCTTTCAGCAGCTACTATCATTGATCTCCCAGAGACCGTACGTTCCCGAAGTTCTGGCTATCCAATCCACGGCTATGCGACTGCCCAGGTTTAACCCACCCGCTCGAACACACGTCGTCTGCATATCTCAAATCTTTCCATACTTTCCGAAAAACCCGCCGTTCTCCTGCTCGGTTTCCATCTCGTCGTCGCCCGAGCTCTCGTTCCTTTGTCGATCACGATCCGTGTTTTATCTTCTGCGATCCACGCTGACTCGGCGTTCACCATCGTCGGTGACCGCTGAGTGACGGCGTTAGCTCGTACGCCCGCAACATCGTTTCCTCCTATCTGGTTAATCAGGTGTTCACACACCACCCGTAACGTCCCAGGCCCTCAACCGATAAGGCTAATCACTCAGAGATGATCACAAACCCATCTCATTGAATGAAATCGACAGTCCACCGATCGCCTTCGAGGCTTGGAGAACTTCACGCCTAGATCGTGTTTCGCACCCAAGGAACGAACGGGGCACCGTTTCAGCGAGTGGACTCCGAGGTACGGTTGGAGGGCACGCACACCTCGCTTGTACTCCAAGATGCCAACTATATGCAAGACTACATTATCTACAAAACCCACTGCGCCGCAATGAACCCCGGAACAGGGCATATGGTGTTACAAGTGTGTGTATGGCAAGAAAGACGTGACTACCGTGTATGCCGTTATCCACTGTGTGGACAATTCGTCGCAGCAGGGAAGATTCCAAAAGGTGCCTGTGCTGCATCTCTTGGAGGACCTTCGATCTGGGCGGTCGCAAAGATCGCCGTACAGGCCCCTTCGTCCACCCAAACACCCGCCGGCCCTGTCACACGATGGTGGGAGGGAGCAGGTGTGGTCAATGCGCGGAGTCGAGTCTACGTTTGCACACGACTTACCACCGGGAACATCGTTGTACGTCCACCATTTTGCAGTCCAAAGGTGGCCGCTGGACAAAAAAAAAAAAGACCATCAGTTGGGACATCCGGATGTATTCCATATCGTGCCCGTACTTGTACGTGACTTGGTTGCCGCCCTCGTACTGATAGTGCAGGAAATGAGTTGTCAGCAAAAAATGATCACATATTTCAGGGGCACCCGAGGGGGGAAAGGACTTACAGCGACATTATTCTGCCATGGCGAAACTCCGGCGCAAGAACCCCCACTGGGTGATGTACTTGTAGCCACGGGCGTAGTCGACGGAGTAGTCGAAGTAGCAGGCACATGCGTTGTGGTCAATGGAGTAGTCGAAGGAGGGGGCACTCTCGCAGCTGTCGTCGTCCCTCCGCCTGGCCCACCATTCAGCACGTTCTTGACAGAAATATCGTACCTATTGTTGGCTAGCACCCAATGGTGAGTTTAATCCATGACTCTGAACGGTTGCAAAGAATTACAAACCATATGCTTGTGACATGTCCCACAGCATTACACCACCAAACGACGGGTACTGACTGCGCGTCTGCTTGATGATGGTGGCAATCGTCGAGGAGTCGACATACCCCGACCCGGCTGCGCTGGAAGAGGCAGGAGCACCGATAAACACCTTTACATCCGGATTAGGAGACACCGTCTTCGCCCAGTTGTCCCTAATACGCAGATGAGATACCCTGGACCAGACATCATGCTGGGCGACTGATACCAAGTGCCAAAGTTCCAGTCCTAGCATGGGATAAGTACAAACGATTCATACACAGAGATCATCACTGACGTTCGGATTATCAAAGTTGGTGAGCCCGCAATAGTTGTTATCTATACATAACGTGAGAACGAGAACCTCACAAACTCCCCCTTTACCCCCGATACTCACAGAATTGGACGAAAACAGCATCAAATGGCACCGCATTCAAAGTATTACCAATATTTGCATCCGGATAAGGACATTGAGGGGCTATGAAGGACGTTGGGCAACTATTTGGTGCATGGTCGACACGCCCTGACTCACCCGCGGTGATATAATATCTTGAACGAGGAAATGAGCAGGGATACGTTCAGAGCAACAAAAGGACAAACTTTTTGCTGCCGCCACTCATTAGTTGACGGAGGGTCGTCAAGAACGCAGTGAATCCCGTTTGACTTCCGCCCTCGATGTCCATGTCGATCCTTCGCCATGGTGAGCCACGCACGATGTATGATGCCGATCACGAAGGAGGCTCACCCATCCAATACCGCGTCACCAAACGGGCGGGTATTGCTGGAGCCACCAAGAAAGATGTTCCAGATAATCTGCGCAAAAGCTCGACCCTCGTCGTCGCCCGTAAAGGATGCCGAGCCAGTTGCACCCCCGAGCGAGAGGGTCACGATCTTGCCCGCAGCCTGGCATGTCTTAATATCCGGAGCGAGGAATGTGCAGTTTGGGAGTTGAGTCCCGGGGTAAACTCCGCTTCCCCATGGACCACACGTCTATGAGGAAATCGGACGTTGACCAGTTTCGACACCTCGGAAAAAAAGATCACATGTTTGGGGCTCACGTTCGCAAGATCCACGGACGGTAGGCCGCCCGTCGAATTAAACTGGTCCAAAAAGGCCATTGGAATGATGTCCACGGTAGCATCCTGTTGTCGACGTCGAATTAGAGAGCATGGGAAGAGTGGAGGTGATGGCGACCTACTTGGCAATAGTACGAGATAGTCTTTTGCCAGTTGGCAGTGTCGCTTGGGTTGACAGCACCGTATGAATTCTGTCCCCAGTATCTGAAGCGCCGAGGCGAATTCAGGGGAACGTCGACGAGAGCAGACGTTACAACTCACACGGCCAACTGGAGAGGAATATAAAGAAGAGAACATCAGTGCTGAGTGGGCGACTCACATTCGTGTTGGCGGATATGTCAAATGCCCCGACCATGGGGAGTAACGGAAGGTAGCCAACGGCTAACAGTTGTACTAGAAACCGTACCGTCGCCGGCAGAGGCATGGCGGACGACATATCGCCGGAGAGCCCTAGAAGGAGGTGTCAAGAGAATGACAGCCAGTTAGTGGGGACTCTCGGTCGATCCTTTATCTACCCCTCGGCAAGTAAGCAGAATACGCCACCGACAGCTCCCAAAAAATCGGTTGAGGTGGTACTGGGGCATCCCGGCCTAGTGTCCAAGAAGGCTAGCAGCGGACGTTTCTTGATCTGTCAAAGTGCTCTCATTGTCTGACCGGGGACTGTTTCCACCGGGGAAACAGGCTTGCTGGAACGTGTGACCACCAAGCTCACGAGTCCCGGTTTCGGTCCTACTTTAGTTATAGACTCCATTGCCACAGGAACATTTGTGATCGCGGGCCATATAGGGGTTGGTACACCACCTTAGAGCTTACTGAAGTGACAATACGGGCGAGTCTGGCTTTGACACAAGCTCATGGGGGTTTCTGAATCGAGTTAGTTGGTCTGACTGTTCTCACCGTAGCCGAGCACAGGTCTTGCGGACACGTGACTCACTGTGCTGGCTTTCCATTTACGTAGACCTGGCATAACCAGCTCTTCATACGCCCCGTGCTCTTTGATGGAACCCCACATTCTCTCGCCCACAAGAAAAAAAAAATGTTGCTTTTGTCATGAATTTCAGCATGCCTCGTGTTGGGCAGCGCAGGTGGCTGCTCAAGTGTTCTCAGACGTACATGGTCGACTGCCGACGGTGTTTCCCAATACCTCCTTGCAACGCACCATCAGCAGGGTACACCGATGTCCTCGTCTCCTACAAGTATAGCCTCCATCCGAATCTGTCGTTTGACGGGGGGCTGCCGTCCTCCAAACACCCTCAAAACCTCTTTGGAGCTACGAACATATGGCTATATGCAACCCCAAAGAGTATGACAGGCGTCCACCATCGGAAATGACCATCGGACCAGTCCCTCACGCCTGAGGATCACGCATCCCGTATCGCGATCAGCGTCTCACATTTCACCTTATCGATGTGTATTTTGAGGAAACGCAGCTCCTTGAACCGGTCGTCCTCGTGAAGAAGATCAAGCTCTCCTATCTGGCTACGTGCACCGGCTGCTTCCCGGTTTCGCGTTTCCCCGTAGCGGCGGTTCAGCTCGTGTACCCGGCCTCATTGATAGCTTCTAGCTATGGCTCCGAACGATTCCTGATTAGAGCGTCCCCACACTCCCCGTGCGAACAGGAGCACCTGGACGCAGGGAAGGGGGGGCCGACGCCGTAAACGCACACGCGGAACAACAAGTAACCTCCAGGGAGGAAAAAGAAAACCGCCACCCGCCCACGTCCGCGTGCGTGTGGTGCATGCGAGCCTCGGTTCGAAACCATTCACCGCAACGGCGGGCGTTGTGACCCCCGACAACCCGGAAACGTAACGAAGTCGTGTCCGACATACGGCAATGCATACTGTACGAGATCGGGCGGTGTTCAGCGTCGAGCGTGTGGGGTCGCGTCTTCTTGATCACCGTCAAAGTTCAACGTTAGGTGAGTCATTCGCGACCGCGCTCCGTCGGAGCACCCGGATTGAGGTAGGACGGGTCACTGCTACGGATGAGCGTGCCGTACAGAGTGAACAAAACTCGACAAATACATGTTCCACTGACCGAAACATCATAGATCCTTACCGTGATGGCCGAAGTACCCGCGTGTGTGGAGTACGCGAGAAGAGAGCAACGTGAGTCTAAATGAACAGACTTTGGAGATCGAACAGGGTGCTGCCGCGGAGCCGAGCCGAAGACGAAAACTGGATGCACGGCGAACACAACTCATCAATCCAACAAGCGTATCGTCGGTCATATTTAGCAAACAGTGTCCTATTCCCCACAAAGAACAAGGTGGAGCAGATGAGGTTATGATGATACAACGATAATGGTACGTTAGCCACTCCAGTCCACTGCTAACTCCTGTCTCGTTCAACGACCCGTCGTCTTTATCGGGCATCGACCCCACGACCCCAGCACCGAAGCACCTCCGCCCATTGGTACTAGTGCCCAAACTTGAACGAGAACCCACTACCTCTACCGGCTTGGAAAAACTGCGCAAATGGATGCTCGCCACTGCCTCCAAACCCACCGCTCTGGAAGCCCGTGAACGGTGTACCACCATGCGAGCGGGGGTCATTCGGATCATCACCATTGTCAAAGCGCTGGCGGAGTTCTATACGAAGATTTGACGATAATTACCATGACACGCCCTCGCCATGTAAAGTGTCCGATAGAAAGAACTCACCAGGGTCACTAAGGACTTCATATGCCTCATTCACGGCAGCCATCTTTGCTTCAGAACCACCCTTGTCAGGATGCGCAGTCATAGCAGCTTTACGGCTGGTTCTGATGTAAACACAAACCGATTCTGACGGAAAGCAAGGTCTACGCACTACGCCTTTTTAATAGTTTTGGCGTCGGCATCGCGCGCAACGCCCAAGATCTTGTAGTAATCCTTTTGTTGCGACTGCTTCAACAGCCGCTGAGCTTTCTGCAACCGGCCAAGTACCTGGAAGACACACGCAGTCAACAACCCGTGCGTATGAAAACAACAAGACGCATACATCGCGATCACTTCTGCCACTACCTTCTGCTGCTCTCTCAAATGCTCTGACAGCATCATCCCACTCCTCGCGAATGAGCAGCGCCTCACCCTTGCCAATCCACCCGTCGACTTCTGCATTACCCTCGGACATCATCTCACCTGCAGCCCTGAGGGCATCCTCCGACATTGCTAAGAGTGCATCACACCATACCTCGCCCTTCTTCGGTAGGTTGAGCTTGGTATATGCGCGACACATTGACCGTAGAATGTGTGCACGCCGTGGACTCGATAGTCGAATGTCAGGGATCGGTACGGAAGGGGACGAACCGACGAGCTCGGGTGAACCATGCATCTGGAGTGCATCTTCAAACGTTGACGCCAAGCCATCGCCGGGGAACTCCTTCGATGGACCGGCAACGTGCCTTACTACGCCGATCCAATCATTTTCTTGGATGTGCTTGTCAAGTTTGGCGAAACTCTTGTCGAGCGATTTCGCGAGTCTGTGCGCAGGCTTACAAGAGGGCGAGTCGGGATCTAAAAGTAGACACTGCTTGAGAGGAGCGAGATGAGAGGTATGTGAAGAAGTAGACTGAGATGGTGGGAGAAGGAAATACGCCAATCGGAATATTCGCATGAGGGAGGACGTAGTTGGCTGGGAAAGATGTGATAGTCGGCTGCGGACGCGTAAATGAGCGTCATAAACTATAGACAAGTTGTTACTGACCTCAAGTCGACGATGGCACCTTGTGAGTCGCCTCCCGCAAGACTGCACTCGGCGCGAATGCGACGAATCTCAATGCTGTGACTGGCTACCCTGAGAGCCTGCGTCGCTGCCTCCGAACAAACTGTCCAGAGTTGAGCACGTTTGGCATTACTCGACTTCTTTGCTGCCGTCTGGGCTTCTTTGATGTCCGCCATCAATTCCTCGACGGCAGGACTATCGGAAACTTTTGACGCGTAGGTGTCGAGCGTGTTCGTGGCTTGAACAAAGTTCCCCTCTCTGGTGTATATCTTTGCCATCATCATGATCGCTTTGTCGAACTCGCCAGAAGTTAGTTCGAGGACCTTGGAGAAATCGTCCATTGCATTGGCATGTCTGCTGAGCGAGAAGTAGGCGGTAGCGCGCTTGTAGAAGAGTAGGTAATCGCTCGGCGACAACGAAATGGCATCTGTGTACATCTTGGCGGCATCACTGAAATGGCCAGCAGAAAGGAAAGCGTCGGCGCGAGCGATGAGAGGCTGGAGGTTGGGGTGGGCCATCGAACCCGATGAACTTGACGGTTCACCGAGGGCTGGAGAGACCAGCAACAAAAGACCAGCTAGTGTAGGTAGCCTCATCCAGGCGGGTCGATGTAGCTGTCAATGTGTCTAGAGGAGGAATGACAAAGGGACTTGCAGTCGAGAACAACCTCAGGAGTTTGGCACCGGTGAAGTTCAACTTGGACACGTTCACTGTCCCACGCTAACCTTGCTCTCGGGTTAGGGTTTGATACTATATGTCATTGTTTTCCACCCGGACGACGCTCTATTGCAAGCAAAAGTTATGATACACGACTGGTCTACTCTCTCTCTGAACGACCAGCAGCGCTGTGACCCACCAGGAGCGCACGGCTGCAACGCGATGGGCACAAGAATCAGAGTGAAAAGTGTTGGTGTTGATTATCAATGCTCTACCGCCTACATAAGCTACATCGGACCATTAGTTACCTGAGGATACTCTATCTTTATAGGCATTTCTACTGTATTAAACTACCATAGTTCTTATAGGTAGTTACTCTAATATTAGTAGCTTGACATCTACTGAGGTTCTCATAGTTTACTTAACCTCTACACGACATCCCCTTTCAACAGTTATGAAGTGATCCGACGATGGAGGCTTGAAGACGGTCAAGAGGTGGGATCGCATGCTGGAATGCGCTTGAGAGAGCTACTTCTGTATCACAGAATTGCGAGCAAATAGCACAAAAGGGGTAAGGCGTGTGGAACGGGGAGCTGCATGGAAGGCCCATCAACGTGGTGGATGGAAACAACGTGCTCGCTCCTGACATCGCTCTTGACTCGCCCAGATTCGCCACTGGGATGAGTCAAAATTTGGGTAGAATCAAAGTTGGGACTGTAAACAGCTGTCGCCTTCGATCATCTCGATTACCACGAAAATCATCTTGGTTGAGAGTGTGAAACCGTCGGCCCTGGAAGTCATTTCTGCTGCTTATAAGTCATAGAATGGTTGCTGTGGTATGAACAAAAGCAAGTGTATCAGTGGGCAAGACAAGTTTGTCAGTGTATACTGATAATATACCGCGCTAATGTCCGTTAGCTCAGGCTGGCCCCTTGATATTGGTACAGAAAGAGTGAGTGTCACGAGAGTTCCGAAACTTGAATGGTGGTCCTAACTGCACAGTAGTCGAAAGCGACATCCGCACCCCTACAGGTGTCATGTGAATCGGAAGTTCATCCAACATAATCTGGGACAGTAAAGACGTTGCTGTCATGGTCATGAGTGCAGCTATCTGAGACCCAGGGAGACACGAGTGGACCGACGATGTCCACTTGTCCGATGTTTATGACAGCGAACACGAAAGTACAGAGACTGTCTCATATAAACATAAGGTATGGCGTGGTTTGAGCTTCGATGATACAAAAATTCGTCAATTATCTTGCGCAAATCATTCTCCTCCAGTACAAGCACTCCTAGAAGAGATATCTGAGGATGCTACGCACCTATTGTTCGTGGTATGCTGCAAGTGGGTCTAGTGTAGTCTGCAAGGTCACCGTAATGTAAATACCATGGAGTCACGGATCCACAAACGAGATTACCTCTGGCAACGATGGGTGTTGTCGATGCTAACTGCTCGGTTGTGGGGTCACCCAGCCGTGATCTGGGTAAGAATAAGCGCCAAGGACGTGGACCCCATGTTGAGAAAAAGAAAACGTGTTGCAGGTCGTCTTTGCTTACCACGAGCAAACCCAACATTCCCATTGCTTTGCTCCTCTAACCTCATAATCGGGCGTCATAGCCGAGGATGCCATCAACAAACACGGGTCCGTCGTGGGTCCATGAGGTGATTGAGTGAGTGCTGACAATCCATTCAGACCCAACAATGGAGCTTGTCTGCGATGGCAGTGTGTGGGCAGTCATGTTCCAACGAGATGGAAAGCATCTTTTGGGTGGGAATAGCAATGGGATTCGACGATGGCAATTCGAAGATGGCCAAGAGTCGGGAATGCAAACGGGAATGACCCTAAGAGCCATTTCTGTGTCACGGAATTACAAGCACATAGTGTGCGGAACGGAGGACGGGGCAAGCGTGTGGGACGAGGAGTTGTGTCTAAAGCTCATTCATGTGGAAGACGGCAAGGGTGTGCTTGCAGTCGACATCTCTCTTGACTCCAACAGGTTTGCCACGGGAACTAATAAACATGATGCAAGTGTCTGGGACTTGCCAACGGGGAAGAGACTCGTCGGTCCACTTCAGCATGACAGACGTGTCAGTGGAATCAGATTCTCCCCAGATGGAGAGCACATCGCGACTACAATTCCCGAAGGCTCGACGTGCATCTTCAACAGTCGAAATGGCGACAGACTTATCGTCATCAATACTATCACTCCATCGATGCCGCCCTATACTCCACTTGCCTGGTCCAATGATGGTCAGCAAATCTTTGTGACATCCAAAACGAACACTATCAAGTCTTTTGCCAAGTCCACGGGGTTGCAGCTCGCCGAGTCACCAATTATCAAGGGCGACAGGCTCGAGTCCATTGCTCTAGCAACAAATGGCAAATTTATCGCTACTCAAGCAGACTGTTTCATCTCTCTCCTGGACGCATCGACTCTTAGCCAAATTGGTCCTGCCATTGAAGACAGCTCACGGGTATACTCAATTGCCATCTCGCCAGATAGCTGCTATCTGGCGACTGGTCGACATCGTGGAAACATCGCTGTGCGTGACCTCGGCCAAATTCTTCCAGATTCGTATGGTCCCTTCCATGTCAGTATTTTTCTATCCCGAACACCTGACATCAGATATGCATTGATACATTTTCCACGTCAACACACCATGGTAGACAACCACTCATGAAGAACGGCCAGACGAGCAGCTCGCGAGCTCGGATGATCAAGACAACAAACTACTTGGTTCCAGTCTAGTATGATATTATCACTTCGCCGTCAAACTCAACTGTGCTGACCCCTTCACTATGTTTATACCTCAGCAACAACCTGATGAGTCGGGTGCAATAGACTCCGAGACTCGGGGTGAAAACGGTGATGGTAGCCTGCTCGAGGTATCCACTCGTTCTTTCCCATGCGAAATGCGTTCTCAAGACCGCGCAGGTCGAGATTCCATCTAGCACGCCTGGTCCTCAATTCAACTATGATGAGGTAGTGATGATTACATTCGCCCCTTTCCTATGTGTTGACACTGCTGGAGCCGCCGTCGCCGTCTGCTCATCCACGCGAGCATGAGTTGTTACCATTGAGTGGGTGCCAAGCCATATTTGTCCAGTGCGTACTAATAATCTCCCTTCCGGACATTCGCAGAGGAACACAACGATATCGAGGAATCATCCCGGGGTCTTGCAGTATTTAAAAAGTGGGTATGGACGAAGACGAGGAAAAGTAACCGGCACTCGGATTCACTTACACCGGATCAAGTCCCTAGAGAATCGAGCTGGTCTGCTTATGAACAACCCTCTTCCCAGTTGCGAGAAAGACCGGTTATCACAAGTAGGGGTCCTTCGCGGATGGCCGCGGCTCAACGTAAGCCGGTGAGTGGTTTTCCTTCGTAGACAACCTGAACGGTAGTCTAATATAACATCCTAGCGAACGGTCGGAGGTTTTCTTGGGAAACGGGCGGTTTGTCGTTCTTCGTGTTTATGTGCAGGTACTCATTGGATGTTACAGCCTCAATCGACTGCCAAGGCAGCTGAACCCAGCAATCCCAACAAAAGTGCTGCTCGCAGTGGATACGATTCTGGGGATGCAACGGAAGTCCGTCCTGTACGTTTTTTAGCCATATGAACTACGTTGTGATAGCTCATTTCTTGTTAGACACGGCAAGTAGTCATTCAGTCCCATGCTGAGGGGGTGCATCTCTCGGTGCGTGGGTTTCCGCATGCTTATGTCGTGAAACTCATTCTAGGTCGCGTCAGGAAGAGTCAGGCGGGGCTAGTCTTCGCCTGAGCTGTTCGATCGTATTTCCTGCATGGATATGTTGTCGTTCAGGTACAGGAGATGGAACGCATTGATTCAAGTGATATGATACGGTAGATGTAGATATCATATCGAATAAGATGTGGACGGGTTCGTTTCGCCTCGCGCTGCTACTAGTCACTCAATGGTCGCTAAGAAATGTTACGCTCATGAGAGAGGTGGGATTGCAGGGTGGTGTCTGATTTGAGCTATACCACGGACAAAGAATATCGACTTGAATGGATGCGCGTCGGGATGCCGAGTCCCTTTCGATTCTGTTTTTTTTTTTTTTTTTTTGGTCACCACAAGTCCAAGCACTCCCTGGTACGAATGCACAGGACCTAAGCTGGTTGCCCCTCCTGGTTGAGACCCGCTGGTAGATAACCGGGTATGCTGACGCGGCTACTTGTCCAGGGACACCATGTTATCCTAATTTAACGGTGTTCCTCTAGTGGCGACGGGCAGAAAGGAGCCACATACCGAAGTATGTTCAGACAGGTTAGACCATTGTACACAACAATCATAGCGCCGTACTCCCTGGATGACTCATGACAGTGCCACACTGCTGGTGTGATTGACCACTGCTGACTTTCTTCACAACCCTTGCGTCGGGTGCACTGTACCTCAGACATTATACATGTTAGATTATCAAGCACGCGCGCAGCCAGGAACACCAAATGCGCCGTACCTCGCAAATATGCATGAGGCCTGGATCATCACATGTTCGGCATGTATCTCAGTCCCAGAGGACCCCTTCACTACTATTATGTACTTTACTTTCTGCTCTTTTGTGTTTCAGTCTGGCAGTTATACAAATGCTGTCATTACCTTGATCATGAGATACATTGGAATTCATATATATAATGTATCTCTTCAACTCAGAGCACCTCAGTCCATTGCTTTGCACACAACTGAGGTGAGCCTCTTCTTATCCCATATCATTTACTTCACCTTACCCGTACATAGTCCCTGTGCTCTTGACAGGTACATATGATAGTCGGTTGCTTCACACATGACTGAGTATTTTCACTCTTGATAGTTATGTGCCCATCCAACAAGCCTAAATCTATAAATTCAAGGTAAGCATCACTCTCTTGGTGGGGGACAGCATAACATGTGAAGTATGAACTTGCACTGTACCTAGTATTGATGGTGATTCTGGAAGTTAACAGTCCAATGAATAACAGAGATTCATTACCACCAGTCATATTGGCTACCAGAAGGGATATCCTGATCAAGCTTGCAAGATAGCTGGCCTTCACAGACATTTCTGTTGTTTGCAAGACATAGAATTGTTAGATTATCAAGCACACATGTAACCAGGAACATGAAATGCACCATACCTAGCAGTTATGCATGCAGCCTGGAATATCACATGTCTGGGATGTATCTTAGTTCTGGAGGACACCTTTACTACTATCTTGCATATGTACTTTATCTTTTCTTTCTTTATGTTTCTGTTATGCATCTCAAGATTGAAGTGCCACAGGCTCAGGAAAAAGGATAATGATTAAGTGGAGCTATAAGTTAACATGAGTGTAATACAAGTGCTTTAAGCTGGAGAGCAGAGAGTGGTACAGCTAGATTTATATAGGCTATTATAGTGTGCATGGATCAAGACTCTGATGGGAACTTTCCCATACATGTGGCACAGGGATCAAGAAGAAGAGAAGCACCTATGGAAACCATCAAGGATCCAGGCTTTTGGAATGGAAAGGAAGTGATTGGAAATAAAGGAAGTACTCAGAGTGTTGCAAACCATGCAATGACCACTTTCACTCTCATGTGATCATGGGAATCCCATCCCTTATCAGACTAAACCCTAACTTAGGATCTGGCATATTCCTACGAATATCTCTAAGGTTAGTGGTCATGAGGCACATCTAGGGATCTTCCCTGGATCTTCCCCTGATCTCCCGATCTCGGATCTGACTCATCTCCGTGGATCTGATGGATCTGCTAAGGTGATCTCATCTGTGGCAGAGATTTCCGTCCTTACCATGACCATGCCTCTTCTCTTCCATTTCCCCACATCTTACGAGAGGCCCTTTGCCTCATTCCTTCTATCCGCCCCATGCACTTACCATATGGCCTACACGAGTACATCTTATATGCTACTGGCTGGCTTACTGTACAACTTCAGGGTAGACACGGATATACATGGTCCGTGCACCTCCTAGAGTAGTATATAAAGGCCGAGCCCTAGATGCTAAAGTCCTCAGACTTTATCACTTAGTAGCACAGGCAACTTTAGGCTTAGTAAAGCTCTTCTCAGGAAACCAGGCCCTTCAAGGCATAGGATCTAGGAAGTTCGAGCTCGTGTCTCATCCGAGTCCTTCTTGTCATCACTCTCTAAGGCATTCCTCGGTTGCTCCTCATCTGAGCCACCATTTAGGTTCTCTCCAGTGTTTCTCCTCCTCCAATCCATCATCTAGGTATAGCCTCTGGTTTCCAGAGTCATAACACAGAGCTCAATGTTATACTGCAAGACTTTGAGCAACTACACCTATAGCCTTGGTGTGTGCTCCTGCTGCTGCTAGGGGTTCTGCTGAAGCCTAGCCTTTGAACTAGAGGCTAGGAGAACTAGGCAAGAAGAATACTGAGTCAAGGGACTTGTGAAAACCCTAGAGGTTCAAGTGCACAAGACTAGAGACTTCAGCTTGGACTTGGACTCCTTTTATACTATTGTATCTTGAGCATGAACCAAGAGAGAGTGCCCTGCCCTACAGTGGTGTATAGTAAGCTACCCAATGGCAGAAAGAGAGTGAAAGTCTAGAAATATATGAGAGAAACAGGTGGTATAAGATCATAGGCTAGATTAGCCTAGATCTAGTGAAGTGTGAAGTGGTGAAGGTGTGAAATAGTGAAGAGGTGACAGGGTCATGTGATGTGAATATATGAAGAGTCAGAAGAAAATACAACAGGGTAAAAAATAAAATAAAAGGGAAAATGTGCATTATAACACTCAAGGCATGAGGCTAACCCTATACCCTAGGTCAGTGACCTGTCATGTGCCTTGATAAGATAAAAGATTAGATAACCATGTGGCCAAGATAAAATAGAGTCACATGATCAAGAAAAAGAAAAAGTGCATTATAACAGTTTTAGTCTGGTAGTTCTACAAATGCTGTCATTACTTTAATCATAGGATATATTGAAGTTCATATATAATATATCTCTTTAGCTTAGAGCACCTCAGTCTGTTGCTTTATACACAACTGAGGTAAGCTGCTTATTTTCCATCTCATTTACTTTATCTTACCCATATATAGTTCCTGTGCTTTTGATAGGTACATATTAAAAGTTAGTCTATTGCTTTGTATACAACTGAGTCCCTGCACTCTTGACAGTTGCATGCCTGTCCACTAAGCCTAAATTCAATAAGAATAGGGTCTGGGGTATGGTTAAGAAATAATAGATCATGCAGAATAAAAAGTATATATATTATTCTAATATGTTGCCATTCTAAGTCAGCCTTCAATGTTGGTCTAGGCTCTGGAGGAATTCATGAATCACCTTGTTGATTATCCTGGTCATTAAAATGTTGAGAACATGGCACTTAAATTTGATTTAAGAGGAACAGAGTATTATGCATTTAGTGAATATAATGATCTCTAGCATATGACCATGGGAACTGTTGGGCATGTGATGCAATTGAGTTGCCTATCAAGGAAACTCTAGGCTAAAGCTAAGTTCTAATATTATCAAAACATTATCTCAACATCTGATTGGTATTACAGTTCCAACCTAACATGACAGTCTCAAGTGACCATGAGAGCTGTGGAGCATGTGATGCAACTGGTCATGTGCCAGGAGCATGTGATTGTGTGAACGAGTAGCTTTACAAGGCAAACCCTAGGCTAGAGCTAAGTTCTAATTCAGAGTATTCTCTGGCATCAGGTATTGGTCACATGATGTGGCAGATCTCAGATGAGATCCAGATCTTCCGATGACATCTGATATCTTGATCTAGATTAGGATCTGATCTGTGGCAGAGATCCAGATTGGATCTCCTCGACCTTGTAGTGGCCATGCCCATCTTATTAATTAGTACCAGTGCCCTTTCATTCCACCCACATCCTCATGGTGTGGCTTCTCTTCCATTCCTTCCCCTTGATCCATAAGGCCACTGCCTCACTCCTCATTACTGCCCCATGCTTTCTCTCATATATCTATTTAAAGGTAGGAGCTACTTTAGCTATTGGTGTCCACAGATAGCACACTTTAGGGTAGACCTCCTGTACATGGTCTGTGTGCAGACCTTGACAATATATAAGGCAGGGGGTGCAAGCTGGGGAAACCCAGTCTTGCTCTCTTGACCTCTTGGCTAGATCTACAGCATTGATCTTAGGTTCTGATCCAAGAAGGATCCCACCTCTGCTTTCATTTACTATCTGGCTTATTGGTTTACACAAGGGCCCAGGTCTTACCTCTTTCCCTTTGCCTAGTTCAGGGCCACTAGACCAAAAGCCTCAGCAGTTACCAAGGATAGATTAGGAGCATCCACCAAGGTCATTCAAGTATCAAGGCAGGACAGGTAGTCACCTGTTTCACATTATATTCCATCCATTTCTACACAGACCACTTAGTTACCTTTAGTCAGTCATCTTGGCTTATTCAACTGAGTCTAAACCTTATTTCCTTTAGTATAAGTAGCATACTTTCTTCTCCATGTTTCTTATGCTACTTCTGCCTTAACATTACTCCATTTCACCTTATCCTCTCAGATATCATTGGAACCCTTAGTCCACCCTTCAAAGGGAGTCCTACCTGCAACTATCATTGACAAGTACCACCTTTATTGTTGGCTAGCACCAGCATCCTAGCCTCATTACCAACCCTCACTAAGAGACTATAGTGCCATTCTACATTTGTGCCATTCTTAATATCCAAGGCTAACATTGTTGAGTCTTATTTCTAGCTCTTCTGTAGTCATAAGGTCTACATTAGTCCCTATCTGGGCCTAGTATAACAAAAGAAATAGCATATCTACTTGTGACTACCATCACTATAGTTCCACCAATATTCTACCCAAAACCCCCTTGTTTCTTGACATTCTTTGGAGAGAGCCAAGATCTCAACCTATGGAGAACCCCTTAAAATCTTCTGAAACAGAAAACCCCCCTAGTTATTACCTTAGTACCCTGGAAAAAGATCCTCAAGATCTTTTCTTGTTACTGCCAAAATCAAGAACAAGATTATACCTTAGTGTATGAGTTCTCTTTTTCTCTACAGATTCCTCAAGTACCCATGCCCTCCTCTTCTATCCCCACCAAATAACATTCTCTCTTCTGCATTTCTCCCATAGTGTTATGCTAGGCCCAGGTAGGATCAAGTATAGACCTCAAAAGAGGAAACTACAAGGGGGTGAGCTCAACAAAGGGTTAGCTCATGGACAAGGGATGGTGCAACACAAGAATAACACTGGAGGGCACTTGAATGAAGGGTCAAGCTATGATAGGGACACTAACCTGTGGAGTACAATCAATAATTAGGCATTAACAGAGTTCAAGGGGGTTTCCTCTTGTGCACTGATGCAAGAGCTAAAAAGGGATAGATTACCAGGAGACCATGGAGAACTCAAGGTAGCAAGAAGTGCTCAGTACATGAGTATGAGCAAGTAGAGGTAAGAAGTAGCATAAGGAGAAAAGAGGTGAAGTATGCTACTTTATAGTACAAGGAATAAGGTTCAGACTCAGTTGGATGAGTCATAGGGATGATGAATGCTAAGTAATTGATCTGTGTGGAAATGAATGGAACATGGGAGAAGCAGTCTGCTTATAATACGAAATAACTCATGTAAAGGAAGTGAATTATAAGTAATGGCAGCTGAGTCAAGGAATGTTCTGGAACAAAAGAAGGGAAAGGTTCCAGAATGTGAACAAGAAAGCATCTGAGATATGTGAAGATGAAACTAAGGCAAGAAAAAAGAAAAAAGAAAAGAGAAATTGTAACATTACCCCCTTTGCATGTCTGATGTCTCAATTAGACCTTTAATCATAGGTGACTGGGGAGTCCATGGTATTTGCCCAGCCAACATTGTCAATCATATCATCATTATTGGTATGAAAAGAAGGTGGTGGGGATGAGCAAGCCAGGGGAGCACAGTGATATGATCCTTGCAAATGGTGAGAGAATTGTGAGAAATGCAAGGAGTGGGTGGATAACAAGGATAATAAGGTGGAGGGCTGAGGGTAATGTCAGCAAAAAGGGCAGTGAGATTGATTATGGCCCAGCTGCCAATGGAGGCAGGTGGGGTACTTGTAGGAAGGACATTGGACCCATTGATGGCCCAATGTGTGGCATTGAAAACACCTATCATGATAGTAAGGGTAACTAGGGGGTAGATGGGCTCTGCCATTATAGCTGGACCACCATGCCTCTGTTCAGGTGATGTGGTTGAGTTCCACTAGGGTAAGGGGGAATAAGGACACAGATGGTGTAGTGGGACATGTAGGGGAGAGATGCTGTTGAGCAGCAGATAACTCTTGTTTGAAGCAGTCTAGGTCAACAAGGAATTCTTTGAACTCTAGTTGATAAGTGAGATTATATGGTGGAGTAATTGGATAATTAGAGACATTTTCTCTGTTGCAAACCTATCACAACTACCACTTTCACATCACGTGATCGTGGGAACCCTACTCCTTTTCAGGATAACCCTAGCCTAGGGCTAGCAATACTTTATGAGTATCTCTATGGTCAGTGGTCATGTAACACATCTATGGATCTTCCCTGGATCTGCCCGGGATCTTCCCGATCCAAAATCTGATCTATCTTCATGGATCTGATGGATCTAGAGATACAATCTCATTTGTGGCAGAGATCCCTGTCCTCATAATGACTCTGGCATTTTCTTCCATTCTACACACCACATCCACAAGGCCACTGCCTCACTTCTTCATATCCACTCCATGCCTTTACCTCTTGTATTTAATAGTGTGCTCTTACTGCTACTGGTGACCATAGATAGCAGTACTCTAGGGTAGGCTCTACTTAGTTGGTCCATGCACCTCCCTAGGCAATATATAAAGGGGTGGGTACTAGTGGTAAAGTCCTCAGACTTTATCACTTTAGTACTTGCATAGTTGCACTTCTCAGGAAACCAACCCTTTTGAGGATAGGCCCTTAGTTGCTTGAGCTCAAGTCTCTTTCAAGTCCTCCTTTGTCACTCCCTCCTTGGTTACTCCTCTTCAGAGCCTCCATTTGTGTTTCTTCTTTCAGTGTTCCTCCTCTATCAACTCCGTCTAGGTGTAGCCTCTGGTTTCCAGAGTCATAACATTCTCAATCTGATGGTAGAGCCAATAAAGGGCCCAGGGGGAAGAATACATGTCTAAGTGAGAACTGATGGTAACTGAAAGGTAAGAGTTGAAGACAAAAAACCAGAGTCCAATGCAGTATATATCATTGCAGTCACCAGGGCAGAAAGCATGGGCAGTGAGAGGGAAATTGACCATAATAATGGGGCATGAAGTGGCCCTGTGAGTGGCAGGTGGTGGAACAGAGATGGCAATGGGAGATAATGGTATGTTGGCTAGATAGGTAGGGGCTGGGGACAGTATAATGGGGACTGGTGTGATCTCCTTGACAGGAAAACCATTGACTAGTGAAGTGGTAGGGAAAGTGAATAGGAATGAGTTAGTGAAGATTATAATAGTTTCAGAGGGAAGAGACTGGGCATGCATGGGGAAGATCACATTGAGGGTCTTCTGGGTAGGAGAGAATGGGATGTTGGAGGTGAAAGATAAGAATGCATTGGTGTTGGAAGACATAGTTATTTGTGAGCAGAGTGGAGCTTGGATTTCTTGATGTAAGTGGTATAAGAAGAAGAGACAATGGGGAAAGTTTCAAGGGAGTGCTGCTTTTTATATGTGGTTAGGAGCTCAGAAGTATTACTGAGATTGGACTCAGCTTTCCATGAGTCTTCTTCTGCTGAGTAAACCTTTATCAGATCAGGAAAGAGTGGGAAGAAGGCAAGCTGCAATGTTTTAATATCTGCTTGACTTCATATTCTTCTTGACCTTCTATTAGGTCTGGGGGTGAAGCTGGGAAGTTTTTCCTATGTACATTGTTTTTATGATAGGATGATAGCAATAACACATGGAAGACCAGATGGATCTTCCAGGTTGCAGGGAGGTGAAGTCTATAGGTTATAGGGGAGAGTACTTCAGTGACAGTACCTTTTTGGTGCAAATTTGGGGTTTGTGATAGAACATTTCAGATTCCTGGCTTCTAGCCAGACTTTTGCCCCTTTGATAAAGGGGATGAACTTGAAATGAATGTGAGATGCCATTACTTGGTGTACAAGGTCATGGGCCATGAGTGTTGCACATCTACACAACTACCACTTTTACCACATGTGATCATGGGAACCCTATTCCTTTTCAGGTTAAACCCTATGCTAGGACCTGGCATATTCTACAAGTACTTCTAAGGTTAGTGGTCACATGATCATCTGGAATCTTCCCTGGATCTGCCCAGGATCTTCCCGATCCCTGATCTCATCTATTTCCATGAATCTGATGGATCTGAGATGGATCTGATCTGTGGCAGGGATCTCTGTCCTCACTTATACCATGCCTCTTCTCTTCCATTCCCCACACCTTAGTTATGAGGCCACTGCCTCATTCCTGATCCCTGCTCCATGCTTTCTCCTTTCCTTTTACATGAGTTGCTCCTATAGTGCTATTGGTTACTAGATATGCAGTACCTTAGGGTAGGCCATAGTGTACTTGGTCTGTGCGCCTTCCCTGGGCTATATAAAGGGGCAGATACTGGGTGGTAAGCCTCAGGCTTATTATTTAGTATTTCACATCATTACACTTCTTTGGTCAACCAGCCCTTTCTAGGACAGGCCCCTTAGTCATTTGGACATGAGCTCTTCCGAGTCCTCCTCATCGTATCCCCCTCCTTGGTTGCTCCTCTACAGAGCTTTCCTTAGAGTTTTCCCTTCTGTGTTTCTCCTCTAGTCAACTCCATCTAGGTGTAGCCTCTGGTTTACCAGAGTCATAACAATGAGGGCTTTATCTCTGGCTGTGGTCAAATGTTTCAGCCTGTTAGCAATGGCAGGCATCAAAGTTTCAGAGATCATCAAGGAAAGGGCACAGGGTTTATAGCCCATCAGAAGGTAGAATGGTAATTGGTTGGTTATGGAGTGGAGGCAGCAGTTGTGCACAAATTCAGTATGGGAGATGTTTTCTGCCCACTTGAATGGGTTGGCTTCACAGAAGATGTGGAGGTACATTTCTATCTCTTGATTAATGTGTTCAGTCTCTCTGTTGGACTGAGGGTGATATGCAGTGAACATGGACAAGTTGTAGTTGAGGAGTTTTCCCAACTCTTTGACAAAGGTAAAGGCAAACTGTGGGTTTCAATCAGAGATAACTTTGTCATACAAATCAAAACATTTGTAGACTTTCTCAAAGAAAAGTGTGGCTATTCCTTTGGCAGTGGCAATTTTCTTAGTGGGGACAAGAACCATTTCCTTAGTAAGCCCATGGTTGACCACAACCAAGAGGGAATTGAAGTCATTGGAACAGGGAAGATCAGTGATCAGATTACAAGAGATCTGCTGGAAGGAATGAAGAGCCCATGAGGAAATGAGGTAAAGAGTGGGTATGGAGGGATAAGTGTTGACCTTGTGCTGTTGGCAGACAGCATAGCCATCAATGTACTTGCAGACATAGATGGCAAGACCAGGCCACCAAAATTCTTGTTGGACCAGCATTCAAGTTTTAAAATATCTCAGATGGCCTGCAGTTTTATGGTTGTGGCAATGGCAGAGAATAGAATAATGAAGGGTTTTGTCCAGGGGAATGTACATGTGGTCATGGTATGTGAGCAGGATACCATAAAGCTTCCAGTTGCAAAAGCAGGACTGTAAGTCATTATGCATGGAACTGTCCCATTTCTGGAGAACAAAGAGGTGCAGGGGGTTATTTATGTTATAATTACTTTTTTATTTTCACATCATGTGACCCTGGGAACCCTTACTATTTCACCATTTCACAATATCACATCTTCACATTCTAGAACCTTCCAGACCATAACATCATTGCCTGGCAGTTACCATAAGATACTGCTAAGGTACTTGCTTTCTTATTGCCATTGGTCTGCTTACTATAGCAAACTTTAGGGCAGACCCTAGTGACATGGTCTATGTGCATACCTGTATCATATATAAAGGGCTGGCACAAGAGGAGATCCCCCAGTCTTGCACACTTGAGCTCTAGGGCTTTATACAAGAACTTGACTCTTCTTCTTATTCTTTGCCTAGTTTACTGTGGATCTAGCATAAAACCACAGCTCTTTCAGAAAGGTGTTCACTGGTTTAGCACTGAGACACAAGAACAGGATGGCTGCTGCTGTTTCAATCCACTTGATATTTGTAAATGTGGATGTAAAGGGTGGCATTGATAACATGGCAAAAGATGGTCCTGGAGAGTAGGGTGACTTCTGAGTTGTCAGTGAAGGAATCCAGGCAAAGATCTGGATAGCATAAGAGGGCATCAGGCCTGGCAAGGGAGATTCCAGCAACATGTTAGAGCTGAATATCAAATTTAGCAAGATTGAGGAGCCAACAGGCTTGTCAGCAATTAAGTATCTAAGGGGCTTGAAAGTATGTGAGATTCTTATGGTCAGTAAAGACCTGAACCAAGTGGAAAGAGCCCTGGAGATATTGTCTCCAGGCTTTCAGGGCATGAATGATCACAAGGAGTTCACAATTGTAAATGTCATAGTTTCTCTCAGCAGGGGAGAAGGTCTGTAAGAGGTAAAAGCAAGGGTACCAGTCTTCATTGGCATCAGTTTGGAGGAGAATACTGCCAAATGCATATGCAGAGGTATCTGTGGCAATAGTAAAGGGTCAGAAGAGGTTAGGGAGTTGGAGAACTGGCTGGGAGAGAAAGAGTGCCTTGAGTAAATCAAAGGACTCTTGACAAGAGGGAGACCAGGACCAGGAAGCTGTTTTCTTGGTGAGATCAAGAAGCAGATAAGCATTGGAAGAGTAATTTGGAATAAATCACTGGTAGAAGTTGGTAAACCCCAAGAAGGATTGAATATCTTTAACATTTTGGGGAATTGGTCACTTGGTGATTCCATCTAGTTTCATGGAGTCCATGGTAAGTTGTCCTGATCAGATGATCATTCTAAGGTATTCTACAGACTTGGAGGCAAAGGTACATTTCTCCAACTTGAGATGGTAATCAAGTTCTGCCATGCATTGGAGGATGCAGGCAGTGTGAAGATGGTGTGTTTCAGCATTGGAAAAGAAGATAAGAAGATCATTCATATAGATAACCAGCCATCCTTCTGTAATCATATTGCAAAAGAAATCATTCATGAATTGCTGAAACATGGTGAGTAAGTTATTGAGGCCAAAGAACATCACCATTGGCTTGAAGAGCCCTTTGTGCATAATAAAGGCTGCTTTCCATTGGTATCCATCCTTGATGCAAACATTGTTATACTATTATGATACTTTTTTCTTTTCTTGATTATGTGACTTTATCTTATCTTTACCACATGGTTATCTAATCTTCATCTTATCATGTCACATGACAGATCACATGATCCAGGGCATAGGATTAGCCTCATGTATAAAAGACCCTGCACTTCTTTTCATTTCTGTTTCTTCTCTTCCATTACAGAAGCTGAACCCTTGATAATTTCCAAGAACACTTCTCTTCTTTTTGATCCCCATGCCACATGTATGGGAATATTTCCATCAGGGGCTTGGTCTGTGTGCAGTGCACTGTAGTATAAATACTATAGCCTTAGTGTCTCAAGACTCCAGTCTTAAGCACTTGTATCATACTTATGTTAACTCAAAGAACTCTCCTTGAACTTCATAATCCTTTTCTTGTGAGCCTGTGGCACTGTGATCTCATGGTGCATAACACTTGCTCAAGACTGTTTACATCCCCTTTTACCATCATCCTTTGCTTGTTTTTTATTTTCAGAAGGAGTTGCTCTAGCAGTGAGAAGAGAGAAAGTTTTTAATGAAATTTATCCATTTTCAGGCATGTCTAACAGATCAAATCACAAAAGAAACATACCTGGCAGTTACCACAAAAGAGAACATTAAGAAGGTCATTAAACATATGAGCAGGAAACAAAAGAGTTACTAGAAGAATAAGAGCAAAAGGAAGTTGTTGAAAAGAAAATTCAAGATAGCAAGGCATTGCAATGTATTGATCACTCACTTTTGAAGAAGAGACTGGACATTATTGAGCAGGACAGGACAGAGAAACTTGAAAGGAATAGGAAGTTTGCTTCACAGTGACTCAGAACCCTTAGGCCAGCTAACACACTAATCAAGGCATCACTGAGATCTAAATATGGCTAAAGAAGCAGACATTACAGCACTTATTGAGCAAATGGGAGAGTTATCTCTCTGAACATGAAATGATATCACAAGAAAAGTGGCTGACCCAGGGAACTGGGATGGTAATAGAAGAAAGTGGAAAGATTGGTGGATCTCCCTGCAAGTATGGTTAGGGAGCAGGAGTGGAAAAACAATTGCCTTAGGGCAATCACAGTTCTTTCAAGAATAAAGGGGGCAGCTGATGACTTTACCACCATCATGTTGATAAAATATGATAAGATGGAAGATGAGTATATTTGAGAGAATGGGCAGGACACAGAGAGAATCTTAGGAGAGATGGCTTGGCTGACTTGATTGAATCTCCAGCAAAAGATCAAGGGGCATTTCCAAATCAAGGAACTAGCCCATCAAAGCCTCAGAAAGTTGCAGGCATTAAGGCAACAAGGAAAGAAGATCAATGACTTCTTGAACAGGTTCAACCTTCTTCACAAAGAAGCTGATGTGGATGACCATCACACTGGAGAGCTGCTGAAACAAGCAGTTGACTACTGAATTTACTCATGGGTAGCTCTGCAAGGTGGTGATAATGGTCAATACCTGAATATGTTTGCTCAGTTTAGACAAGTTAGTCAGATCTTCAAGAAAATGATGGTAGAAAGGCCCTCATATAGGGCACAAGGTCAAAGTCCATGTCCTCTGTTTTAACTGTAATACCAGCCTTCTTACCCTGCTTGACCTTCCCCTTCTCCTTGTTTTACACCTATAGGGTTGCAATCAGGAAAAGGTACACCTATGGAAGTTGACTGACAAGATGCTTGGCCTATGTGGCCCCCCATCATGTGTTTTAATTGTGGATGACCTGGTCACATTGCAAGAGATTGCAGGGTACTCCAAAACCCTGCAAGAACAATGATACCACCTTACTTCCCCTCTAAACTGCCATAGTCTACTCAGCAGTGGCAACAGCAAGTACAACTGATTCAGTTTGGAGAGTTCTCAGCTCCCAATGAAAATGGGTGGTGCTTGGCAGAACTGGAAGCCCTAGGCCCAGTTTACAATATGACCAATGCTGCCAGATTTCAGAAAATCCCAGCTGCTTCATGGGAATCAATGGAAGAAGCCAGAGCTTACTTTAAAGATGTTTTTAAGAATGAAGCAAAGCAGGGAAAAGGTCAGGGAAGTGCACCAAACTAGGTAGTGTACTTCCTGTTCAATCCTCTTTTTCAAAATTTGTATCAAGTGGCCTTTGGGCAAATATATTTACATTTAAAGCTAGGGGGGCATCTTGTTCAAGCATGGCCCCAGTGAATGGGTGCTTAATTTCTTCCACCCAACAAACTAATGGTCACTTGTACTCAGATTATGAAAGAGAAAAACAAAACCTAGATATGATCTTCAACAGGACTGAAAGAGATGAATTAAAGGTAGAAGTAAAGGTAATAGGAGAAGTAAGAGGAGTAGAAGGTTTATGGGGAAAGACTTGTGGTTTAACTAATGCAATCTTGAACTCAGGAGCTTTACTACTGTTCATAGATGAAAAGTATGTCTGGTGGCATGGGTTATATGAAAAACCCATGGACTAGTCCCTTACAGTATTCAATGCCAATGGGATGCAAGGAACAATTGAATGTATCACACAATATGTGGTACTCTATATTGTAATAAAGTATAAGGAAGGTAAATAGCACCAAGAATGAATTAATGCAATGGTGTTACATTTAGGATCTTTGGATCTGTTGATTGGATATGACTGGTTCAAATGTCATAATCCAAATATTGATTGGGTCCAAAAGACCATCAAATTCCCTTCTTGTTCAAACAGTTGTTATGCTTACAATGTCAATATAGCAGAAAATGATAACTTATGAAAAGAATTGCCAAAGAAAGTCTGGGACTACTCATCTGTGTTTTCCCAGAAACAATCAGAATGTATGCCCACTAGAAAGCTATGGGATCATGCCATAGACTTAAAGGAGAATTTTGTACCCAAGAAAGATAGGATTATTCCATTAGCTGATAAAAAATTACAGGAAGTTCATGGGTTTATCATCAAAGAATCAGCAAAAGAATATATTTGACCCTCAAAGTCCCCTCAAACTTCACCAGTGTTTTTTTATTGGCAAAAAGGATGGTGGAAAGTGGATGGTGATTAATTATTGATATCTTAATGAAGCCACAATAAAAAACAGTTATCCATTACCCTTAATTTCCACACTGATCAACAGATTACAAGGAGCATCCCTTTTTATGACCCTTGATTTGCAATGGGGGTATAACAACATTTGCATCAAAGAAGGCAATAAATGAAAAGGAGCATTTACCATGCTTCTAGGAGCCTTTGAACCATTGGTGATGTATTTTGGAATGTGCAATTTGCCAGGCACTTTCCAGAATATGGTAAACAACATCTTTTTGGATATGTGGGCAGAAGTCCTTATTTACATTGATGATATTATTATTTTCACAAAGGACAAATCAAAAGCTGAACATTTTATGACAGTACAGGAAGTGCTTTGCTGATTATGTGATCATGATTTGTTTCTTAAGCCCTCCAAGTGTCACTTTGCTTAAGAAGAAGTGGATTATTTGGGCATGGTAGTATCTAAAAAGGGGGTGCAAATGCAGCTCAATAAAACTAAGGTGATCACAGATTGGCCAACTTTTCACACAGTTAAACAAGTTCAATCCTTTTTAGGACTTGCTAACTACTGTTATGGCACAAGCCTAACATGACAGTCGCACATGACCATGGGAACCTTAGAGCATGTGATGCGCTGGTCATGTGATCAGTTGCATGTGATCATGCGAATGAGTTACCTTACAAGGCAAGCCCTAGGCTAGGGTTAGTAGTTCTCTACAAGTATTCCCCCACACTAAGATATAGGTCATGTGATATGGCTGGATCCCCGATGGGATCTTAGATCAGTTCCGATGATATCTCTATGGAGATTAGGATCTGTATCTGTGGCAGAGATCTAGATAGATCTCCTCGGCCTCAAGGTTGCCATGCCTTCTTCATAGATCTGGATCTGGTGCTTCCTTTCCATTCTCCCACATCCTCATGGTGTGGCGTATCTCTTCTCCATCCCTTAGTTGCGAGGCCACTGCCTCACTCCTCATATCCACTCCATGCATTCTCCTCACTTTATCTATTACTTAGTCATGAG
>JBBPJW010000555.1:0-26551 GCA_038088935.1 Pulveroboletus aff. viridisquamosus
TAAATGGTCATGTCAAGATGAAATCCAAGGGTAACAGAAACAAATAAGACGGAAAAGGAACAGGAACAGGAACAGGAACAGGAAGTGAAAATAAAATCACTATGAAGTTGTATTGAAATAATTCAGAACTAATATATATGAAATTGTAGGTGTTATTAGACAGAAAGAGATGGAGGTAAGAGAGACTAAATCACACATAGCTTATAGATATATAAAAAACTGGAGTTGCATTAGAGATGGAATAAAGTCAACTTAATGGCATGGGATATGTGTTATGCATCTAGCCAAGGTGTCTTCTAAACACAACATGGACCAGTGTGTGACTGCCAACAAAAGAACAACAAAAAGGCTTTTATAGACTAGTGGCCCCAAACTAGGCAAGAAGAGAAGGAATAAGTCTAGACAATGGATAAGGAATTCTCTAGCTTGAAGCACACTAATCCTAATGCACTAAAGAATAGTAAGGAGTAAGGGAAGTTAAGACACAGGTGGTCAAGACTGGAAAAACCCCAAGTCTTTCCCTACTCTTTATATATTGCAGCAGAAGTGCATAGTCTCAGTACAGGATTAGTAACTACTACCTATAAAAATCAGTAGCAATAAGTTCACATGCTGATAAATAAAGAAGCATAGGGGAGAATGAAAAAAAGCACACAGAAATAGTAATATAAATGTAGCATGGCTATTACAAGGCCATGGAGATCTTATCTGGATTTCTGCCACAGATCAGATCCTAATCTAGATCAAGAGATCAGATATCATTGATATCATAGATCTGGATCTTATCTTAAGATCTGCCAAAATCTGCCATATTATAAAAACCATACCATATGCTGGGAAATACTCTGATAAAGAATCAAACCTATGCCTAGGGTTAACCTTGTTTTGGCAAGCAAGTCTCATAATCATGTGACAAGATCATCAGTATTTGCAGAGTACATAACAATATAATAGTCTTAATAATAGGCTTGTAAAAGAAACAATGAAATTTGAAAGAGGTTCTTTAATAATGTAAAGTTATATAACTTGGAAAAGAGTGGAAATGGCTTGCAAAATTGATGGTAGGATGAATGCTGACCTTTATATGCAGATTTTGAAGGATAAGCTCCAAGAAATCCTACAATATTATGGCAAATCTTCAGAAGATATTATTTTTTAATAGAATAATAACCCCAAGCACACCAGCAAGAAGGTCAGGGATTGATTTTATGACCATTATTTTAAGATCATGGTATGGCCTGCTCAGTCTCTTAACCTCAATCCTATAGAACATTTGTGGTTTCTTCTTAAAAGAAGGCTAGTAGAGTACTTTAAGCCATTTAAGGGGATATTAGAACTTTAAAAGCACATTTAGGCAGAGTGGGAGAAAATTGAAATAAAGCAATATAAAAAGTTGATTCAAAGTATGCTCAAAAGAATTTAGGAGGTAATTGGAGCCAAAGAAGAATATATTTCATACTAATTCATAATATCCTTGATATTAGCAATAATACTGAAATGTATTCTTTACATTGAGCTGAAACTTCAAATATCTAAAGGGTGCTATGCTACTAACTTGAGCTGAGAGGCCTTTGAACTAGAGGACAGGGAACTAGGCAAGAGAAATAGAGAAAAAAGAGTCAAGGAACTTGTATAAAGCACAAGGCTTAAGTGCACAAGACTGGAGAATTCAGGCTGTAGCACTAACCCTTTATATAGGCTACAGATGTGTGAACAGACCATGCAAGTCTGGCCTACCCTGAACTACTGTATAGTAAGCTATCCAATAGCAATAAAGGAGCAGGGACCTAGAAATATATGAGGTTAAACATAAGGCTACAATTGTTATTGTTATGACACTTTTTTTTTCTTTTCTTGATCATGTGACTTTATCTTATCTTCATCATGTGGTTATCTAATCTTTTATCTTATCAGGTCATGTGATGGATCACATGATCCAGGGCATAGGGTTAACCTCATGTCTACTAGGACCTATGCTTCTTTTCATTTCTGTTTCTTCTCTTCCATTCTAGAAGCTGGACCCTTGATGGTTCCCAAGAATGCTTCTCTTCTTTTTGATCCCCATGCCACATGTATGGGAATATGCCCATCAGGGACTTGGTCCATGCACAGCACACCATAGTATAAATACTATAGCATTTACTGTCTCAAGACCTCAGTCTTGAGCACTTGTACCATACTTGTGTTAACTTGAGAACTCCTCTTGTTATAAAACCCTTCTTTTGCAAGCCTGTGGCACTGTGAACTCATGGTGCATAACAGTTATGCAGCTAGTGAACACAATGGTCTTTAGCATGTGACCATGGGAACTGTTGAGCACATGATGTGAATGGTTATATAGTCATGTGACCAGAAGCATATGATTGTGCAAATAAATAACCTTATAATAATAACCCTAGGCTAAGGCTAAGTCCTTTATATCTGAGTATTCCACTATACCAGATATCAGTCATATGATGTGGCAGATCTCAGATGAGATCCAGGTACAGTCCCCAATGACATCTGATCTTAGGATCTGCATCTGTGACAGAGATTCAGATTGGATCTTCTAGGCCTTGCTGCTGCCATGCCTCTTTTATATATCTAATCATGTGTGCTTCCTTTCTATTCTCCCATATTCTCATGGTATGGCTTTTCTTTCAGTCTATTTCCTTGATCAATGAGGCCACTGCCTTACTCCTCATTTCTGCTCCATGCTTTCTCCATCCCTTATATATTAGTTGAGAGGTTACTGCTATTAATGTCCATAGATAGTAGACCTTAGGGTAGGCCTCCTGTACTTGGTCTGTGTGCAGACCTGAGCAATATATAAGGCAGGGGGTGCAAGCTGGGATTTCCCCAGTCTTGCTCTTTTAACCTCTTAGCTGGTTATATAAAATAACTCTTTTCTGCTGGCTTTTGATTTATACAAGAGTAGTGGTCTTATCTTCTCTTATTTGCCTAGTTAGGGGCCACTAGCTAAAAGCCTCACCAGTTTCCCAGGATAGAATTAGGAGTGTTCACCAAGGTAGCTCAAGTATCAAGGCAGGATGGGCAGAGCCCCATAACAATAATAAGGTGTAATGTTATTACCTAGACCAGTTTAGACTGTAATATGTAAAAATGTGAAATGTGAAGATGTGAAAGAGTGAAGTGGCAAGAGTTACCACAGTCACATGATGTGACAATGTGAATAGTCAGAGTAAAAATAAAAAGATAGAAAAAATAAAAACAACAAAAAATATGCATTATAACAAAAACCATTGCAATAAGTAACCTTGATTAATTAGAATATATCTCATGAGCCTGTGAATTACATCATATGATCTAAAGGAATAATTTGTAGCTGGGAGTAACTACTATATTTAGTCTTATCAAAGCTAAGTGAAATTTCCACATATAATTGCAGTGCACTTTGTGCACTGGATTGAGATTAGATATTGCAATGGTTTTGTTGCTTATTGTACTTCAACATTTTTAATAGTTCCAATATCTAATACTTACTCTTGGCTACCATTTGGCCCAGTGGCTGTGAAGATATAATTATTTGAAAACAGAGACTTCATTGAAATGCTTTATGTACTTTTTATCTAAACACTATTGTTAAGCCCTAGATTCTAAAGGCTTCACACTGTAACCTCAGACCATGGGAAAAAATAGGAAGGTAGCTAAAGGAAAAGATAGGACCCAAATAGAGGCTGGAATGCAACTCAGATAGAAGTAGAGCTAGAAAACTAGAACTATAGGCTTGAGTGCTCAAGACTGAAAAGTTCAGAGTAATGAAGACTCAAATTATATATGCTATGATATAATGCATAGACAAGGATCCTGCAGGGTTCTACCCTGAGCCTCCTGGCTTGGGAATGGAAGAGAAGCTAGACATTAATAAATATAACCAATGGCTAATAAAGAGCAGGATTTGATCAGAATAAAAGAAGATAAAATAATGGAAATAAAAAGTAGGCTAAAAACAGAACTAGTCCTCTACCCTGAGTCTAGACCTGATCAGGTAACTTGTCACATGCCTGGATAAGATAAGAGATTAGATCAATAATATAATTGGATAAGATAAGATATAAAATGGAAAAATAAATGGAAAAATAAAAGTGTTATAACAACTATAATTGTTATGGTTTTCAAAACTATTAATCTATTTCTTGGCCAACTGCTTCTATAAGCTATCCTAAAAGCTTCTACTTTAGATTTGATTTTTTTATTCTTGCTACTTCCACTATTGTTGTTTACCTTACTATAGCTACTTGTATTGGCTTGTGTAATATAGATATATAGTGGCTCAAAAAACTGTTTTGCACTAAATGCAATGGCTGTTAATAACTACTAATTATCATGCTAGACTATAAGTATATAAAATGCAGTACTTGCTCTTGGCTTTCTATTGGTTCAATGATCAAAGCATTTGATTATGTTTTGGTAACATGGCAACCATATCAAAATAACAACTCATTGGGATAGTTTTTTGACTTTAAATAGAATATGGTATTTAATACCTGATATAACCTTCCTTGGCCTTGATAACTGCTTGAATCCTTCTAGGCATGCTTTCTATCCATTTTTGACACTCCTTCACAGAAATCTTTTCCCACTCTACCACCACCCTATCCTGTAATTGATAAACTCCTGTAGATGCCCTCTTATAATCTAAAAGGTACCTTTTCAAATGATTTCAAGTGTGTTCAATAGAATTAAGGTCTGGAGATTGAACAGGCCAATCCAGAAGCTTGATATCTTTTTCCTTAAACCAGATTTGAGCTCTTCTAAAGATATGCTTGGTATTGTTGTAATTTTGACCAGCACACATTAGCATTGTCTTTATGGTAAAAGTTACATAAGCTTAGAGCATACTTTTCATACCATTTTCTAGTTTATGTTCCTTAGTAGCTTGACATCTACTGAGGTTCTCATAGTTCACTTAACCTCTGCACAACACATCCTTTCAATAGGTATTATTGTCTTGCTGAAAGATAATTTCATCTGAAGGAATTTCAGAATTCTTTATGCTCTGCAACAATCCTTCCTCCAAAATTGCCACATACTATTTAATATCCATTCTTTTCTCAACCTCACTCAAAATATCCACATCATTCCATCCAATACAGCCCCATATCATAAGTGATTCTCCTCCAAACTTAACTGTACCTTTAATCTTCTTAAAACTTATTACCCCTTCTTTTCTTTTTCCACATATATTCTTGTCCATCTGATCCAATTCTATTGATTTTAGTCTCATCTGACCAAATTACCCTTTTCCAGTTCTCCACAGTCCAATGCTGGTACTTCAGAGCAAAGGCCAACCTGCTTTTTCTATAAATAGCAGAAAAAAGAGGTTTTTTCTTTTTCACCATAACTTTTAAAGAAGCTTCCTTGAGAGTATTTCTGACTGTTTGTGGGCAGACAGGAGTACTGACAATATAATTGATGAAATAAGTGGCCTGAACTGCATTACTGGCTTTTCCAGTAAGAACTTGTTGAACAATTGTATACTTGTTAATAGGAGAAAGCTTTAAAGGATAATTACCATGATGATTTTCCTTCTCTGGTTGGATTTCCTAAAGGACCCTAGCCACAGTAGAATTCCATAGACCAGTTTGAGATGCAATTTTCCTACAAGAAAGATTAAGAGAGGCAAGAGAGATAATATTATCTCTTTAAGTAGCAGAAAGATATTTTATAATGGAAATAAGGAAATTTATTTGTGATGGTAGGATTTATATATGCTTCAGGCTAATTAGTGACATTAGAGTGACATAATATATTACTTACCTAAGATATATAATCATCTTACAGCACTTCAGGGTCCAATATATGTAATAGGAATTCAAAGTCAAAAAACTGTTCCAATGAGTTGTTATTTTGATATGGTTGCCATGTTACCAAAACATAATCAAATGCTTTGATCATTGGACCAATAGAAAGCCAAGAGCAAGTACTGCATTTTATACACTTATAGCCTAGCATGATAATTAGTAGTTATTGAAAGTCATTGCATTTAGTACTAAACATGCAAATATTGGGACAGTTTTTTAAGCCACTGTAAGTGTCTATTTGTAATCAAGGGTAAATACTTTATTTCATATCACCAAAGCTAAATGCAATTTCTATGGTGTGTAGTAATATGCTTTATACACTACATTTAAAATTAATATTGAAATAGTTTTTGAAGTCACTGTAACTAAGTAAAGGGTGAAAATAAGGCAGTAGCCATCTCTAAACTAAGACAAGGGATTAACAGAAGAGTAACAGTATTCAGGGACAGATAGTAATATCAAAATAAAACAGAAGAGGAGAAGAAAACTAAGGTACATGGATAGAAAGCAATGAACTTGCTTCAGAAAAGTAAGCTGGAGCTAAGATAGCATACATAAGTACAAAAGAATAAGAAAGAAAAATGAACTAAGATAAAAATGGCCAGAGTTGGATTAGAGACAGGTCAAATAGAGTAGAATTGGGCTATTCAGTCCTGAAATATGATACTCAATAAAATTGTTATTTTCTAATGGTTATAACTTCATGGGTTCTTACCATGCTCTAAAGGGCAAAGGTAGTTCAGGGTCCATACTATAACATTGCTCACTAAAGTAAAGTGTAATTTGACTATGTGATTACAATGCACTTAATATACCAGATTAGAGTTAGATATTGGGCCAGATCTTGAAATCACAGTAAAAAAGTGTTTCAGTGACATGCCATTTAAAATGATCATAACTCACCTCCATGGCAATCAATTCCTTTTGGTTCCCTTACCATATGCAGTCATGAGCCATTGGGGTACTTTCTTTTGAGCCACCATAATATAAAGTCACATAACACATGCCTTTTCTTTGTAAAATGTCATTGTGAAGGAACTCAGGGACTTGGCATACTTGTGGACCACTACAGTTTTGGCCCAGGTATGTCTAACGAGAATGATGTGCAGAATGCTGTTTATCCCACTCGCCACAAAAACTAAACCTGCCATACTCTGGAAAGGAGGGCCCATGCTTGCAATAAGGCTGATAGTTGGTATTTCGCCGAAGCGTGCTCAGAACGACGTCGACATACTTCAACTGGTCTCCAATCTCAGTGGGAGGTGTTCGTCCTCCGAAACACTATCATACTCTTCTCTCGTGTGGTTCCCTGTCAGCCGTGAAGTCCACACCTCCGCCAACCGGATTTTGTCCTCGGCACCCAATTGTACCCTCGCACTAGAGATGACCTGTGTCGCCCCATTACCATCCCCATGGTCCATTAACCACCCAGCCCAAGCGCATGCTGCAGAGATCGCGTCCACAGCCCGCCAATATTCGTATACTTCGTGAAGGAGTGATCTGTCCACGAGATCATCACGTGCCCGTTCGAGTGTGAAGACGCGCTCCCAAACGGCTGCAGTGGGCAGATACGCGCTGGATACGTGCCGTATCAGCTTGAGACGCGTAGCACCGTCAGTTTCCTGAGAGTATATCGCCTCAGAAACATATCGAAGGAGCAAGGCCACGTGGATGGTTCGTGTGGCCGAACTTTTCATACTGTGATTCAGTAGATCCTTCTCGTGCAAAGCGAATTCGTATCAGCGAAACGAACCACGTGACCATGTCAACAGGGTAAATTTACCTTGTAGACGGCCCACTGATTCACATTGTTATTTGAATGGTGGTTGAGTCCCCACAACCAGATTTTTTCGGCGCCATTGACATCCTGGCTTGCAACCACTGCAATGCGTGCAGAATCCCAGGCCGCCTGAACGCTGTCGTGGTTGCCACACGCACTCTCTGCATCTAGGCGGGCAAGCCATACACTGGCAGACGTAGAGATAGCCGAATACTTCCTGGCATACTTCAATGCTCTCTTCGGCAATGTGTTGTCATGTAAGAGCAGACGGATGTGCGTAGCTTGCAAGATTGGTGACCTGCCGGAGCTCTGTACCAAGAGTTGTAGAGACCCTATCAAATACCGTTTCTGTGCCGTGGTCGTGAGTGTCTAGACGAACGAGATCGAGATCGAGACCGAGAAGCTGCCTCACCAAGCTAGGTTCAAGAGTCGGAGAACGATACCATTCTGATATGAAATCGGCATATATCTCTGCCATCCTAGGGTGATTGGTGGTATGGGTGTCACCCTTAGTGGGGATCTCCCAAGAGGTCCTGACAGCCGTTGCAAGCCTCTCGTTGGCGGATTGGATCGCATCAGTTAGCTTTTCTCTGTCCACAACATGGGGATCATCTTGGGTAATATCTTTGGCGTCTCCTTTTGGGAGGGTAAGTTCACGGAGCTGTCTGGTAGCGTGCATTTGGATCGCACGAGGGTCATCGGGCAATGCTTCCTGCATAAGGGAATAGGTGTGGTCCAATAGAGTAGTACGAAGGCGAAGCAAGCATGGGTAACTGCGTATGAGCGCCTCGAGTTCCACGAAGAGCCCTATCGTAGGTAATGCTATATGGAAAGCCCGATAAAGCTCTATTCCGACCCTGCAGTATAAAATACACACCTTTCGCCGCACTAGATAAAGCAGACTTGACAATGGCACCATCCATGATGGCTTTACGTGCAGCTTCACCTTCATCACCCCCCTTCTCGGCGGCCACAACTTCTTCTGGTGGCTTTTCCCTCTGTTCGTTGATGATGATCGTCTCGTCATCGCCGGTTATGTCGATGTCGGGCTCGACTTCGGTCCCTCCACGTGTTTGTTCGTCATCCTTCGTGTTGATTCCCAGGACATTCCATCGTCTTCGCATCCCCTCAATGAAACCAAGTTCCATCCGGATGTACTCTCTCCACATGTCAACACTGTCCGAATTGAGCCGCAGTCCGCGTTGCAGCAAAGAGCGGGCGGCAGATGGTGACATGTGCGATAACTCGTGTGATGCAGCCAAAATGTAAAAGGAAGGAACGTGAGGGCGAAGTTGTAGAGCGCTAACCCCCCCCCTAGGAGTTAGTCACATTTGACGGCCAAAACGCACTGAGCCATACCGTGCAGTGATCCGCCCGACCAAAGCGCGTGCTCCTTCGCGCTTTGCCACTTGAATGTATTGTATCCAAAGTCCAACATCTGACTTGAACCTCTTGAGTGCACGCTCGAATATCTGGAACTGTCTCCGGACAAGTGCATAGTCTGATATCGTCGAGTCTGACTTTGGAAGGTCTGGAGGGAAACGTGAAGACTAGAGACAACATGAGACGGAAACGCGAGCACATACTCAGCCGTTGGAGTCGTTTTCGTCGCAACTGCTCGAGGCCCATTTCATACGCGGCGTAACGCAAAAAGTCACTCTTCTTTGCGACTCGACGCACAAGGGCGATTTCGAACTGAGTCCGTTTTTTTAAGATCTGCTTCACTTCGGCCTACATGACACAAGACGTCAACCCCTGTTCCGGCGTTGAAACTACGTGTGAGTGCGCCGGTACGACGTACTTGAGTGAAGAGTTTTTTCTGGACCAGGTCCTTGAGCTCGGCGAGCATCTGGCTAGTGTATGAGACGAATTTCAGCGGAAGAATGCCCTGGACCTGCCTGCTCTTGTTGAAAGTGCACTCTCTCCATGACACCAGCCCGGGGTCGTCAGCGCGGAGAGACGGGTTGGATGTGCCCGGAAGCAGTCGACACGCGGCAAATCTCGTTCTCATGGGCGACTCGACTAATCTAATCAGACGAGACGACCACACTGACCAGCGTCCGAGGTGACTTAATTGCCGGCACCAAGCACGTTCGCACAGACCACATGAAACATTCCTCACGGACCGCGTGTTGCAGGGTCGATGGCCCAAGACATGAAACACCGCACCCCGACTCGTCGATGTCTCTGGGATGGAGGGTTCCATCAAGAGCCAGACCATCGCCATGCAATGATGGTCTGCGCAAACCCCACATCGGTCCTAGACACCCTGCCTCGTGGGCGTGAGTGTGTGCCGTTCCCATCGCCTCGTCGACGTATGATGGTCGGTCTCGAGTGCGATACTGTAAGCAAAGCAGGGGATATAAAGTGGCAAACAGCGGAGAACCAATTCGTACCACTCCCGTTCATGGCGCCAAAGGCTCATCGTGCTGGCCCAACTGGTCTTCCCCGCACTCATTCTCGCTCCTCCTCTTCCGGTTCCTCCAAGGCCGCATTGAATCTACATTTCACCCAGAAGGATCCAGTGCCGCTGAGACAACCCGAGAGAACAAGAAAAGCCGGTTATGGACATGAGGTACGTTTCCCTTAATTTATCGTCTTTTTTTTTTTTTTTTTTTTTTTTTCAAAAATTTGATCCGACGTCCTTCTCGTCTTGGTCTTCTAGTCGCACTCGCGAACCTCATCACCCCTTCCTCGGGTGAACAGCACAGCACGGGTAGCTTCCAGAGAACACGTACAGGCTCACCGTTATACACCACCCCCGGCCCAACGCCAGCAGGGGGGAAAGCTGAAGGCTGGCTTCACCCTTGCCGCCCCCCCTGCAGACGACGACGACGAGTGGGTATCCAGCGAAAGCGGCGTCGTGACACCAAATAGTATTGGATCGGACAGTGGTCAGACAACCGTCGACCCCCGCAAGTCTGTCCCCACGGACCCACCTCTCGATGAATTTATACCTCGTCCAGATACTCCACGTGCGCAACCCCAGTCATTGTCTCGCGTGCCCACTATTCGTGCTCCGGAGGCGCCGGCCAAGACATCTCTGTCAGCTGCATGTGGGCCCCAAGCTTCACATGCGGTGGTTACGCTACCGTCTAGTCACGCAGACGCGATTCCGCAGACACGGCCTCCCTTCACTGAATCCCGCGTCATGGAGACACGCTCGGTGGATACCTCTCCCATTCATCGGTCACATCATTCATCGTATAAACGCCTATCGGTGACACGGCCTCCATCGATGCACTCTACCGCCAGTAGATCGGAAGCGCCGTTGCGCCCACACCCTCTGATCCGTGGACAATCGTTCGGCCATAGTGTGCCCATGACACCCAAGGTGGTCCCCCTCGCTCCGTTGACCGTCACTTCAGAAGCATCTCCTGTGTCGTCACCAAGCCATGATCAGACCGAGAAACTGTCAATCTCCCCATCCAGTGTGAGGACGACATGTGCAGAGTCTGCACCTAATCGTCGGACCTCGGTTTCTTCTGTGCGTTCGGTAGCCACGTTCCCAAGCCAATCACATTTCTTTGCGAGAACACATGACCGTAACCGAACACTGTCTTCGATGTCTTCTAATTCTTCATCGTCCGTTCAAGCACTGTCCTCGCTCGCATACCTTCCGATCACACGTCCATCCACCCCGCAATACACCACTCACTTTCCTTCTGCGAGTATCTCCGTCGGTTTGGAGGCAGTTCATCCACTATTACCGCCCCCTTATTTGAGCGCCCACATGTCCTTTCTGATGTACAGGAGCCCACTGAGGGAGTCGTATGACAGGGTCGTTGCTGCTAGGGAGCTACAGAAGCGAGATGGTGGAGTGGTTTGCAAGGGATAGGACCTCATACCTCACTGGCGTTTGGACCATGCATGTTCTTGATGCCCAAACATTGGATGGCCCTCAAGCTTCATTTATTCAAGTCTCTATACGCTCCATCGTAAACTGCATTACCCAACGATCCGTTGTACAGTGTTATGTTACTTATTATACCGTATATATGTTGCTAATGGTATTGGTAATGATCTCGTGGTAGGCGACGAGCACAGTCAGAGCGGTCGGTGGCCTGTCATGGCCGCTCATGGTGTGGTGGCGATGACGTGGCCGCAGACACGCGATGCGCTGACCTCCACCAACGGCTATTACCCTTCGACCACCGTCCAAAATCACATCCACGATGTGGCTCTCCGATGCACAAAGTTAGTGCCCTGTTCTTATCGCTCGCTCGTCTGTTCAGCCTACTCGTTCCCATGTACAGAAATTGGCGTTGCGCTCACAACGTTTGGAACATTGTTCATGTTCTTGGGGATAATGCTTTTCTTCGACGCTGCCCTGCTCGCACTTGGAAACGTCAGTGCGACCTCACGCCAGCTTGTCAGGGCACCCGAGTACTCACTTTCTGTCTTGGTCGCGTAGATACTCTTCATCTCAGGTCTCACACTCATCATTGGACCTCAGAAAACATTCTACTTCTTTGCTCGCAAGCAAAAACTGCGTGGAACAGTATGCTTTCTCGGCGGTGTTCTACTCGTCTTCTTTAAATACCCCTTCTTTGGGATGATCATCGAGATCTTTGGATTCTTGAATCTCTTTGGGTAGAGTTGTTTGCTGAGAATGGTCTTCGCGCGTCTCTCACATCTGTGCGATTTAGCGACTTCTTTCCTGTCGTCCTGACGTTCCTGCGACAGCTCCCCTTTGTCGGCACCCTCCTATCACTGCCTTACACACGACCGGTGAGTGATTCTAGTCTTACACGCTTCAGTCAGTGACAGAATTGTTGCAGGTCATAGACCGTCTAGCGGGCTCAAGAACATCAGCAGTTTAGTCACGGATCCGCCAACCACATGTCTTGCTTATCGCTATGTAGCTGACGTCTGATAGACCGTTGTCCGAATTCAATTGGCGCATGCTCGACACGTCATCAAACCCTTTGAAAGTGGGATAAGCTGCCTTAGTTGTCTGCACCCTCCTGCACATCCTTCTCCAGAGAACTCGCACGAATGACTTCTCTGGTGTAATGTGTTTGAGATAACACCGGCGTTGAAGGCTGGACGACATTTTGCATTGCTGCTTGCCTCTCGGACAGCTCATCTCGGTTTCTAATGGTGAAGCCGTTCTTCGTTGCTTGATCGATTATGAGGCCACTGGGAAGAACCTCGGAAACAAACACTCCAGGAAATGTTTCGGCACTCACATAGCATAGAGCGTCATCGCAATGTATCCTGTCATCGGGACAAGATATGACCGACGAGTGTATGTCAAATCGGCCAGTGCGCCCTGTGCAGACGGGTACCAAGCACCGCCTCCGACTCCCTGATATCTATACGTAAACTGACCGGTGAGTTCTACATGGGAATGTGCTCACCATGACGATCAAACCCGACCCCTTCTTTGTGTATTTGCCAAGGTTCTTGGTACCAAGGGTGAAAATGCATGGGTAGCAGATGGACTCGAAGAAGAACAGGGCAAACATGCACCCAACGGCACCGTACCCTGGTAGTTGTGAGATCAAGAGAGAAAACAAGCTGCAGAAAAAGCCGTAGATTGCAAGCAACAGAGCTGGATCGACGAAGTTCAAGATCGCTACACTGACGAATCTAGGGACTGACGTCACACTTCCAGGTCCATCGCTGACAGAATAGCTTACCGTCCGACGGCAAAAGTGATCTGGCAGAACGAGAACAAATCACTCGCTTTGGACTGACTGAAACCAAGTCCCTGATCTACGAAAAAGTTGACGGCAAAGGCAGCTACGGCGACTTGCGCTCCACTGAAGCCCACGTCAGATATGAAAGTCGCCAGGGAAAATTGGCCTCACACGTAGGCGGTCTGGGCGACAAAACCAAAAATGCAGCGGTACTGCTTCCAGAACGGTCCTTGATCGTCCTGCATCCCTATGTCTTGCATCTCCTCGGCGAGGGCATCTTCGCTTATCTCGGGTAGATTGGCAAAGCTGAAAAGTGTCAGGTGGAGACGGAGAAAGAGATAAGTGGCGGCATACAAGAACAATACATTAAGTACGACACCAAGGCCAGCGACAGCAAGATAGACCCTATACATTCGGATCAGCCTTTCAATCGTATCGGGCGGGCATGGGGAACAACCAACTTACCACTGCACTGTACCAAGCGTGGTTGCATTCTTACCGGTGAAGAACCATCGCGCTGCGATCAGAGGCCCGGAAAAACTAGCCACCCCTTGGAAGCCCTGACTGAAATTCAGACGAGCAGCTGCATACCGAGGGCTTCCCAAAACTGCAATGTAGGAATTCGCTGCGACCTCGAGAGTAGACAGGCCGCAGCCTAAGACATGACGATGATGGCTCATTCGGATTGACGTCCAAGCAGAAGGGAGTGCTTGCGCACCAATTACAAAGGTACAACCAACAAATCCACCGTATTTCTCGAATTTTGCAGATGGCCAAAAAAATATCGCACCAAGCGAATAAAGAGTCAAACCAATATGAATCCCCTTCTATTGTCCAGTTAACAGCGAAATCGTATTTTTCCTGGAGAAGCTCACCTTGTATCCTACCCGCCTCATCTATTCATGCTCAGCACCATCATAACTTATCGAAAGAAAGACTCACGAAGAAGCCCGCAAAGGGAGCCCATACAAAATATGCTCCCTAATATGCGCTGTCAAATCAGATACTGTATCTACACGCCCGGTTTGCTCACAAAATATGCCAGCTGAAGCATTGTGCTTTGCAACTTTGTTATACCGAACACGGTTTGGAAGTGGGCATTTAGGACGTCGAGAAGCTAGTAAGACCACTATTGGCACCGAGCTTCTTGAAGATACAGTGCAACACCCACACCATAAGCGAAACCCCCTGTCAAATTTGTCAAGTTGCTGACCTTGTGGAGTAGAGTCGACGCACAACCCACAAGTAAAGAAAAGCGTTGTCACGAGGGCGAAAGTGTAAGCCCATTGTCGTCGGCTGAGCTGAGTCCCTGAACAGGGGACGCCACAGGTAAGAAGAATATCCAGAGCTGCCAAAGCCCCAACACACCAGTCGTTCCCTTGGGAAGTGACATTTCTTGTGTGAGGGCCGGAGTTCAACCAGGGAAATGGGACTTTCTCGAGAATACTGCTCTGCTACTTATACCGCAGGGATAGTCCGGTACGACGGGCACAGTGCACACGTGGAGATCGATTTTGATCTCCTGTTACTTGGAAGACAACCGAAAATGATATTGCGACGGCGGGAATCGAGTGGAACTAAGATGCTCGCGTCAGCTTTTGTCCGCTAATAGATGTAACGTAAGATAACAAGGTGGAGCTGGAATGGACGAAGAAACACAGATTGGGGTTACCTAGTCATTTAGTCTGACTGACGACGAGGACCATGTGGATTCATCCTTCCCGGACCGCCTGGAACTGTGTCCAGCTTGCTGAGTGAGCCAACGCGACCTGGAAGGTCAACAGTGTGAGGCGACTTGGACTTGAGAACAATTTAGCTGTTCGGCAGACACCTACAACCTAAATTAAGGTGTCGTGAAGGCGTTATTAATACTATGCCCTCGCCGTCGTCACCTCTTGCTCCGTATCTTGTCGTGAGTGCGGGAATACTGATTGAAGGAAGCACACTCACAGTTTATTTCAGCGAAGCTACGCTGAAACAAAGCAACATTTTCCCGCAGCGGGTCGCAGAGAGTGGAGACTGAGAGTAGCACAGCAGTTCTGGAGTTCAGGATGTTTAGACTCGCTGCACCGATCATGGCCTGTAAGTCTGTCCTTCGGCGTCTCCCCGAGTCGCACTGATGAGCTGCTCGATCCTTAGGATACCTCCCCACATGTGACATCCTGCGCGGAATTTGACACCGATCCCGACCCGTTGGATGGTGTAACTCGTGATGGGCCAGAGTTGGGTCTCATTGTCCGCACCGACTTCTCTGACGAACCCTCTTGGGTGGCCTTCTGCACCCGTCTCCGAGACAGTGAGAAAGAGCTTACCCTCGGAAATGACGATATAGAGGATAACGTGTCAAGCCAACCACTCCAACCCGATAACGTGGGTGAGCAGGACGACCGTGATGACGAAAGCGACAATGCTCCTCCAGCGATCTTCCACATCATAAACCCATCTTCCTTGCAGGAGCGTGACCGTTTAGCAGGCATCTCCAACTTGATGGCTTTGCGCCTTTTCAATGACGTTGATGTTCGTCCCTCTCCAACACCCCCTCACGGCGTAAGCCGCATTCGTCTCTCGAACAGGCTCGTCGACTTTCAAGGTTGGCAAGAAATCTATCAAGGGAAGGCCATATGGATATATGACACCAAGTCAAACGTCGATCAGTGCGTGCGCCTTGTTAGCCAAAGTGGAGACATGTATGGTACAGCAACGTAAGCATGGGTCTCAGCGCGTTTGAAGTGGGACTCATTCAGTTCAAAGAGGAGACAGCTGGCGAGCACGGGTATCACACATTTCCGAACTTCAGGTAAGCTTGTCCTCCGGAGCTATCAAAATCGACTTCGGTGGACTCGATCTCTGGGACTTCAACGAGCGAAGACGCAACATGGTGGAAGCCGAAGGAGAGTAGCGCATGTTATTTGAACTGCTCGACTCGCCAAGATGATATCGTAAAGATTTCGTATGCCAACTAAAGGAAGGATGATACATAAAGAATGCCCTGCCCATCCTCTTTTGCGCAACTTCCTAGCAAGAATTTTAAGCAGTGACAGTCCAGACACGGACGAGGTTGTCAGTGAAGCCCCCGAACAACGTCTGGCCGTCAGCCGACCATGCAATCGATACGCACTCGGGTTCCCGCGAATTAGCACCAACGTCTACGAATTCAGGCTTGAGCTCGTCGACGATCGATCTAAGAAAATACAGTTTATATGGAACCTCGGACTCGCAGGATATAAACGTACTTGCTCTCAAGATCAAATATTTTGACACAGCTGGCAGTGGCAGCACACAGCCAGTAACGATTGGGGGAGAAAACGAGGGCATTGACAATGTCACCCGCCTCGAGGGAGTAGAGATGCTTGCCCTCGTTCAAATCCCAAAGCATGGTGATACCATCCTTGCCACCCGAAGCAGCCAGTGAGCCGTCAGGGGAGACAGAAACAGTGTTAATGTAGCCGGTGTGGCCGTAGTGATTTGTCTTCAGCTTGAATTTGGAGAGTTCCCATACCTGCACCGGAATGAGAACCTATAATATGAGCCCAGAAACCCAATGACGCCACCTTGACTACTTTGTCCCAACCGCAGGACACAATGACGGGGTTCATGACGTTGGGACTGAACCGCACGCATGATACCCTGCGAAGAATCAATGCGCTGGAAACGGAATATTAGCGGTCACGCACCACTCGGTATGGCCGTCATCCTTGATGTCATATTTGCACTCCCCGAGGGTATTCCAGAGCTTGATGGTTCTGTCACGGGAGCCTGAGACGATCTGCCTATTATCAGCGCTAAAGCTAACAGAGAGGACGTCTGAAGAGTGGCCGACGAATCTGCGCGTGGTTTGACCGGTGTTAAGGTCCCAGAGACGAAGAGTATGATCCCAAGATGCAGAGAGGGCGAACTGGCCATCGGAGGAGATGACGATATCGGAAACGAAATGGTTGTGCCCATGCAAAATACGTTTGGGATAGCCGTACGTATCCTCATCACGGGTCAATTGCCAGACGATGATGGTCTTGTCTGTGTGCAATATGGACCATCAAAACGGGTAAGAGTACGGATTATGAAGGGGATAAATACCACGGGAAGCAGTCAAGATCATATCTGGGTTCTCTGAAGAGGTCGCAATGGCAGTCACCCAGCCCTTGTGGCCGGGCAACGAACCGAGGAAACGCAGTGACTCCGCCATCGTTGGTAAACGTCGCTCGACATCGCGAGACGTGGACCGTCAGCTTCGTGACGTGACAGCCACCGTGACTCAGCTAGACAGTTCCTCGGCTGTTCCCGCGCTCAGCATATGACTGCTTTTGCTTGACTCCATTACCATTCACGCAGTCTTTCTTGTGAGTGTCTCCCCTGCAATACTTTCGTGTATGATGTTATACATCAATATTTGCTACTTCGGAGGGTTTGCCCGATGAGACCATTTATCACCAAGATCTCTGATTCCTTCTGTGACTGCTCTAAGCTATTTCACTGACTAGCTCCACAGTTTACCCGCGTGTCTTGAGATGAGCCCATCTGTGTTCTATTCGCACCAAGCTTCATCGATTCGTCCTTGCTCGTTTGCCCCACATGTTTGTACCATTGGCCACCATGAAGTTGGCATGTCTTCAATGGCAAGGGCCTCCACGACCGATAAAAAATGTATTCATAGATGCTACGAAGTTGAACGGAGTCGAATGACCGCTAATGCTACAGTTGCCGCGCACTGCAAGTCTAAAGACCTGGTCACGACTGAGATGCAAGTCAAAGCATGAAGCTCGAAAGTCCTGCCCTCGCTCATAATCTACGATTTTCTGCACCATTCGGGGAAGGTCGGAGACAGCAAAGCAAACTCACGGCCGCTATGATGACCAACCTGGAATGTCAGGTTCATCTGACCAAATCCAACAGGTAACTCCAAGTCAGGTAGCCTCATCTGTATTCCTCATTTACTCTCCTTCACTTGAGCCATCACCGTGGACACGTCGACAGTCAACTACCAACTACGGAGCTCCAAGCTGTATCCCCGTTCATATGTTGCCATGTTGCCGTTTGGCTTACGTCATACCGTACAGCGACTTCGCAGCGCTCTTGCACCAGGTTGTATTCCCTTAGACCAACAAGTACTTGTTCACGCAATCGATGATATCTGTACCACACGGGCACCTACCTCTTGATGCATATAACTCGGACTTCATCGACGTGCCGAACAGGACTGGAAAACGGCGGGCCAGACATCTCATGGCATGAGAAGTTCGTGGGATTAATCCTATTTCCCCTGTAGCCGGTTAACGCCCGTTAAAATTACTGTTCAGGCGTGCTGCTATCTAGCAATTCGTAGAACCACTCCACCATGTTGCATCGACCAAGGACGCCAGTTATCAGTGAGCACATGTCGATGTCTGTCTGGTGCCAATGACTTAATAATAGGTTCAAGTTGACACAGACCCCGGTGTGGACGATGCTCTAGCTATGTTCGGGTTTTGTGTATCGTATGGGAATGCACAGCTCTCTAAGATATAATCGTACAGTTTGTTAGCGCTCGCTTCCCCTGAGCTTGAGATTCTCGGCATCATAGTCTCTTTTGGTGCGTGGCCTGCGAGTTAACAACAGAATAAAATGGATTCTGATACCCAGGCAATACTCATGTTCAAGCGACATAGTGGGTGGTGACGATATCTTCCCAACGTTTACTCAGTACTGATCTACCGTCAGTGCGAACATTTTCAAACTGTATCAAGCTGTTGGTCGCCATATCGCTGCACACCCCGAAGATAAGCAGAGATTTCCAAACTACACCCCAAGTGTTCCTCCAGTTCTTGCCCTTGGCTCTCCGGGCCCACTTCATGGCGGTCTCCACTTCGCTCAATACTTCCATGGAAAGTGAGGCCTTACCTTATGACAGCAGCGTAGACTTTCTCAGTGTCGTGCAGAGATGGCCTGGGTGATATCACCTCACGTCATCCCGACCTCAATGTCTCTGATCAGGACAGTCATTTTGGTCCTAATTTTGCCACAACAACGAAATCAGCAACTGATGTTGTCCTTGACCTTCTCGAATCACATCCAGAGAGGAGCATTACGTATATTGTTCTCGGACCCCCAACAAACCTTGCCATCCTTAATCGCGAGCGACATCAGACTATAAAAACACGAATTGGTCGAGTTATTATGATGGGCGGTGCACTGGACGTCCCAGGAAACACTTCGCCTGTCGCGGAGTGTAAGATATAGTCTCCTTGTGCACGCCAAAGTATCATTCTGATATGCAACAGTCAATTTTTTCGCTGACCCATTCGCGGCGAAGGAATTGCTTTGCCCTGTAGTGTCCGGGAGTGGTCTCCCATTAGAGCGAGTTCTCCTGGTCACGCTAGACGTTACAACCCTACACGAACTTCCCTTCCAGTTCTACATTCAGCATATCGACCCTGAGTTTAGTTCCACCCTCAAGCCCTCCATGGGCTCGGGCAAGGCGCCTTTAGTCCACTTTACGAGCTCAATCTGGGAGCGCACCAGAGAGGTTATGGTCACTTTCGGGAAGGATGTTCTAGAGCTCCACGATGTGGTTGCTGTTTGGTGTGCCATGGAAAATCCACCAGAGACGGTCGTCGAAGAGGACATCTTGCCAGGGTTGTCACTTGGCTGGGCGGCTGTCAAGCGCAAGTTCGACATTGAAAGGTATGAGACCACTTTAGGACAAGCCGAGTGGAAGTTTATGCATGGTCCCAGGACGGGAGAGGTCACTCGTGGCATGTTGGTTGTAGATCGAAGGGAAGACCAAACGGCGTATGCCCCTGGTGCCAACCGATGCAAGGTGCAGGCCCATCAATATCATGGCTATCTCGAGTCTACCGCCCTTCCCGTTAAAGTTGGAATGGAGAGCGATGGAATCTACAAGGGCGCTGACGAATGGTTGGGCCACCCGACGGTTCACCACGACGGCAGTTTAGGTGGACCCATGGATGTTGCCTGTGTCATCGGCACACCAGGGAAGGATGCACTCCTCCGGCTGTTGACGAAACGTTTGTTCGGAGTTGACAATGATGATATATACGGGCACTGCAGTTGAAGGTGTTTACCAATCGTAAATATGAGCTCTTTTGGATGCAAGGCATGGCACGCAGCTCGAATACATCGGTTGGACTGGTACTACTGAGTACCATATCAGTGACGTCGGTATAGGACTCACTTAGTACAGAAGAACCGTTCTCAACCTGTCTCCCGAATAATGAACCGGAGTACAACCGTTGCAGACATGCGAGGGTTCCCGGTGACACGTCCCACATTTCCTTAAGGGTCGTCTCGCAGCCCGTTCATGTCACCGCGAGGGACGATAGGGATATGTTACGGAGTCGTTTGTGGCCTTCCGGAATCACATGCACCGAGTTCTGCTGTTCTTCCGCAGTGTCAAAAACAGTGACAGAGCCATGGCCAAGACCAAGATTCCGGTCAGGCAAACATTCATCTTATCGAGTGTGACATTGGCAGTCTCGAGAGCATCAAGCAAGCCGGGGCTAAGATCTTTGAAGAGGAACACCTCAACACTGTTTGTCGTATTTTTCCCTCGGCTGTGTGTTTTGACGAGCTTTAAGATTGTTGCAGATGCGGGTATAAGCGTAAATGTATCCCCCGATTTGACTGACGATCACTTTGCAGTCAATCATCATGGCCACCTTCTGCTCGCCAACCCTTTGCTTCCCTTGACGAGGAAGACATATAAACTTATCAATGCTCCCCCTTCGTGTATCGTGTTTGTTTCTCCCAAACTGCACCAAATGGCTCCGTCGTCGGTCAAGTTTGCCTCCAGGGAGGGGTTGAAGGAAGCCAGAAGTAAGAACCTCTTCGCCGTTTCGCTCTACGCACGAACCAAGCCTGCAAACATTTTATTCACCAAATACGCAATTGTCGAGAGGGCCGTGAAACCGATCGCATCTGGGCAGTGGTGACCTACCCCGGCTCTATTCACACTGTTCAGCAAGACCGGTTTGAAGAGGTACCCCTGTAGTGATTTTGGTCAAGGCTGTCGCTGTCCCGTTCGAACGCAACCCAGAGCAGGGCAGTGTGAGTACTCTTTGGACACGGCCGCTGATGAAGTGGAGACAAAGTGGATGAGAAGAATATCACATCATGGACGCAGGTCAGGTGGGCACGGAAACAGTACAAGCCTGCCATACCCAGCTCGGAAGGAACTTGCAGGAGTTGAGCGGTACATTGATGACAGACAAACTCGGCAAAAACGCTTTGTTGCCATGGGAGGGTAGCAGAGCTTGATGTGCCCGCCCTGGGTTACTGGTCACATCCTTGCTACTTTCATTTGTAACACAAGCGCATCCAATGTAAGGGTATGAACACTGTATAGAACAATGAATGACTTGGGGTGTCATGGTATAATGGGTGACAAGTGAAAACTGTAACGACAGTTAGATGAGAGACAGAACGATGCATGACGAAAGCTCACAAGAACAGCACTAAAGGGGAGCAAGAAGGGAAGGGATAGGCGACTACATGCAATATGTTTAACACGGGAGTCGAGATCGAGTATGCTACATGGTTTGGGTACACAGAGAGGCAGTTAAGTACCCACGAAAAACCTGATAGGCTCAAAAGGGGACAACAGGTATAGTGGTGCAACTGATCCTAGGGATCTTGGATTTCGTACGGGTGTCGAACAAGTTCGTCGTAAAGTTCCGTCGGCAGATCTCGAACAAGCGTGACTGCTATCCCAATAACTGGAACGGCTTCGACCGGCGGGAACGTTCGCAAGAGGCGCATGGGGCTAGAAAGAAATGAATGAGTATAGTGAAGTATGCAATATGCAATATACGAAGATCAGACCTCGGGGAACTCATAACTCCTTCTCGGATTAGTAACAACTGCGCAATAACACACAGTACATTCAGGTGTACACCAAAAGCGAGAAGAAAATCCCATAGCATCAGGACTTGGTCTAGAGGAGGCGTGCATGCGCATAAGGTGAGAACAGCTGTAAGTTGGCTTTAGTCGGCACGGGACCGGAAGATACAGATAAGGAAGAGAGACGAACATGGGAATGCATAGATTTCGGCGGAGAGGTTCTTCATTCGGAGATAACCAAAAAGCTCGGGGTCTACTATTTTCAGACATCGATCCAGGAGCTGTAAGGCGGGGCGGTCCGTGGAGTGAGACGGGTCATAAGAAAAATGGACAGACCTTGAGACCCCTGTGTACCCCCTCGAGTGTTGGCTGCACATAGAGTGGACACGATTCTTCGATAAACTTGGCGAAGCAGAAAAATGCTTCAAGTTCTGAAGGCATCGTATACAGGAAAGGGGCAGCAAGTACGTTCATTCCTTGGACGTATGTGAAACCAAGCTGTTGTGTCTCCTGGCGGTCTGTCACCCGACAATTAGGCTATGTCAGGCTCTATGGTAGTTTCATGAGAATGATAAGCAACCCACCATGATTCCGCCAAACGAAGGCATCTAGCAGTCGAACAAGCATATCTTCACGTACTCGCTCCTTGAAGCCACGATCTGTGGCTAAGGTCCTTTACAGGGTTGAAATGGGTCCCATCGCAGTGAACGGTGGACTATACCTAAAAGTATCGTTCCTGATTTTCTCCCGAACCTCACACGGACCACGAGAGACGTATTGCAAAAAAGTCTCTGCTGAAATGTCATCGACCCGTAGGAGAATTTTCCATATCCGAGGACGAAGAGTGGAGTCCTAAGAGAAAAAGACCAGTGAATGGGGGCTTTTTTTTCATTGCTGCAATACTGCCTACGATTTTGGACGGAATACCCTCCACCAGAATCATGCGTCTCAACTTCTTGAGTCCTTCGTCCACATCTCCAGAGCGTCTTGATTTCGATGATTTGTGTTGATTTAAAATCTTATTGAATGAGTGAGCCGCAGCCGCTTGGTCTGGTGAAGAGGACATGGTAGCACTCCGATGGTAGTAGTGTTGCAGAATATTTGGTGATCGGCTTTTTGCTCTCCCCTCCAGGTACCAGTCCAGGACGCGAAGGTTTTCATGGGCTACAGTTGACTGGCCCTAGTACCGTAACGGTATAAGTGACACTCGTCCTACTATCCTTAATCTACTGGGAGGTAGGTCGCAGCACTCGGCCAGAAGTACACTATTTCAGCATCCAAGCCAACACAGCGGTGGCCAGCCCGTTGCACCAGCGCAGCCATTCAGTATTCAGTCCAGGTCCACCGCACTTGCCACAGTTAACCATCATGGACGTTCCGTTTGTCTCATCTGGAGCGATGAGTCGCGCGCAATATGCCCTCGTGCGTCGAGTCGAAAGCGCGGTTTCCCCCCAGGCCGCCGATCAGATTCTCTTGAACGAGCTTGATGTTTTACACCGCAATCTCCAACAGCCACATTTGTCGATTGTGCGTAGAGCCTCCCAAACATACATCTCAACTGTTCGTCAAGCTAGGTTCTCGTAGGAGAAATGCAAGGAGTACTTAATCCTGATCCTCTACTGCACGATATCTCTGTCTGCTGCCGTCCCTGGCGACCTGGAATTTGCCCTTCCACATGCTGTAAATCTCGCGGAGCTTGGCCAGTCTCCGATGGACAAGAGAATTGGTGTGTATCGATGTTCATATACGACTACTTGTGTAGACTCGACATCCAGGTTATATCTTCTGCGTGGAGCTAATGCCTCCGAAACACGACCTTCAGCTCATGTTGATCAACACATTACGCAAGGGGGGTGTCCTCGCTATCTCTGCTTATGACGCATCTCTGATCGACCCAAAGGACCTAGAGAGCACCTCCGTACCTCGAATCTGCCTCGCTCTCGATGTGCTTACGCAGATCCCTAACGAGGATGCCATCCCTTCCGTTGATACTCGCTTGCAGATCCTCCTTCGACATCAGTCGTAAGCATCATCATCGATTGTACCTTTACTGGTGTGTTTCAAGGTCCTGGTTCCAGCGTGACTGTGCGGCGACGTGCCCTCGCAGTGTATCATACTCTTTTTCAACGAGACACCGAACGTCTGGCACTTTTGGAAGACGTGATACAGCGTCATCTACGGACCGACCCTTCTGGAATTACATCAATAGCCACAGTTACGGGGAAAGTGTGTAACTCGTGTACTTTTTTCCTCCATGTTCTGAACACACTTCAAGATCAAGGACTCAGGTCCTCTTGGAAGACTTCTTAACTACCAATTACAGCATCAATATCGCGAGTCTGGCGAACCAAACTCTGTGTTAGCCATCCTGCGGACCCTTCGCAAGTGCGAGGTGAAGTTAGTGCACGAGACGCTTTATCTTGCAACGGGGCTTTAACGCACTGTCAGACTTGAACCAGGTAGTATTCCCGTTGTTCTCGGTATCATCAGGAGCGTGTCGAAGTTTCCAATGCGAGGTAAGAGCATGTACGTTGCAATTCATCGGCTGAGCGCTTGCAGCTGTGCTTCGTGAGGCATTTATGCTTTTATCGACTGTCAGTCCGGAGGAACTACACGAATTCCGGTCATCGTCCACTGCCGTCGCTAGTATCCGCCATCTTCTGCCTTCTAGGGATCCCAACAACTTGTATTTATTTCTGTGTTGCTTGAGCTGTCTGGATCCCAACATCTGGGCTGGGACACATCCCAACACTGTGGCTGCCTTGGATGAATGGGAGGTTCAGGAAATTATGAAGCTCCTCGATTCGCCAGACGGGCTGATCAGAAAGATGGTGGTTCACCCTTAAATTGCATTAGAGTGCATGTTGACATTTTCTGCCGTCAGACACTCAAGATTCTCTATTCTGTCGATCCAGTTATCGTCGAGACTTACTATTCACAGGCTCTGCACAACTTGTCACCGTCACTCACTTTGTCAGACAAAAGTGAATATGTTTTACGTCTGCTCGAAACCATCGATCTGCAAGATGCGAATGACATAGACCAATATGCTAGGCATCTGAAAAATCTCTTTTCAGTGGTTGAAGGGAAAGAGCACGGTCCGACAGAAAGCCTTCCAGTCCTCGACCGCAGCGTTCAACAAATCCTTAATGTGATACGGGAAAGTACGCCCCAGTCATCATATAACATATCTTGCCTGACACTTTTCAAGGAGAAGCATCGTCTAGGATATCATGTATTACTGCGCTCGCCGTATGTTTAACAGAGCCAGACGTGTGTGTGGGACCAACGCTTATGGTTGTGGTCTCTGCCCTCGTGAGCGAGTACTGTGGCAAGATCCCGATACCGCCTGTGGAGATGCTCCGCGGTATAGCAACGAGACTGGTCTCTTACGCTCGTGAGTGAACCGGTTCGCACAGAAACCGGCCTGATTATCCGTGCCAAGCGTCTGTTCAAGAAGCATGTTTACTCACGATGCTGAGATTATCTGTTGAATGTGATGAGATTCCTGAAGAAGTCACTGCCGTTGTCCATCAACTGTTGCAACATACCGGCACCTATATTCGTAGAGTAAGTGTGAGTGACGTAGCTTCGCGTGCGCGCTGACTTTTAATACCAGAGGTGCGATCAATTCTTGATGTTGTCTACTCAGCGGCGCATTCTTGCCGAAATTGTTTCCAAAGCGCCGTCGTCTTCTGTAAGTCGATATATCGTCGTTGTGATGATGGTCCATTGACTCTGTACAAGCTCCCCGACTTCCTCTTTGCGTTGGGGAATTATCAGTCGACTCCAAACATTACCTCCCCACAATCCCCGCGAGTTATGCCATCAGAGAAACAAGGACTGATGGATTTCTCGCCTTCTCGTGGGAAAGCATCCGCAAGAAAATTGCGATACAAGGCATATGGAGCTCCGCAACCTGTTCCCAGCCTTAGGTATCCCTCCAGCCCACGACAACCGAAAGGTTCGGTCTCAAGTCAGGAGGACACAGGGAGCTCATCTCGTGCAAGTGACGCGTCGGATTTGCAGGATGTGCTCGTTAAGACTATCACGCCAGGGGAGCTGACTCTGGCAGCGGCGCGAGGCCCCTTCAATGAGGTTGAGGTACGTTGTTCAGGTCGTCTCTTAACCGGTGGCTCAAGCAAAAATAAAGACCGGCAGAAAACTTGAGCCTGTGGCGCAGCAACCGCACCTGGATGACCTGGTTCGTGTATTAAGGGGTGGGATCTGTGTGTCCTAATTCAGCATGACAGGGATCCCGGGTCGACCTTATCACGCTCGATTCCCTGTTCATTGCAGAACCTGCAAACGAGATGCTATCAGACACTGATTTTCAGGCTGCATGGGACTCTATGGAGAATGCAAGCGTCCGAGGGTGGTGCGAAGCCTCGTTGGATATGATTGTGCGCCTGTTGCAATCGTTGCAGTATCGAATGAGAGTGATTGCTATCGATCAACCTCCATTTGAAGGCGCGTGCAGATCCTGTGGG
>JBBPJW010000556.1:0-26548 GCA_038088935.1 Pulveroboletus aff. viridisquamosus
AACCTGCAGAGACTTTATACCTAGATACCACACAAGGAGACCGTTCTTATCACTCTGCTGCTTTATACGTGACACCAACATCTTCTCGAGTCTCGACCCCCTCACCTTCGTACTCATCTCATCGACTCACCTCGTCCGCCTCAGACGTGGATGGTGAATCGACATCTCCGTTGCTTGCGGGTTCCGGGCCCTATACTAGTATCCGAGACGGGAGCGTGAGGTGGTGGAATCTCCGTCCGCGTTCACGCAGAGGGCGAAAACGAGAGAGAAGAATATGGAGAACATTCAAGAAAGGTGTAAGGAGGGTCGTCCGACATCCATGGTTTCCTCAACAGCCGATAACGATTGTGAGACTTTCCATCTCCCTTTGACGTTGCAGCCAGGCTCACTCTCTAAAGATTTTCACTCTTCTCCTTTTCACGGTCTTCGCAATCTCGCTCACACTGCTACTCATGTACATCCTGAACCCCGACAAGGAACCATTACCCTGGCAAGCGTATTGTGCCATTCCACCGTCATCATTCTTCCCTCCAGACTATCGCCCTCCACTGCCCTATCCATACTTAAATCCCCTTCCGGATTTGCTTCCGCCAACATTTCCTCCGCACAACTTGGATACTATTCCACCAGCAGGAATACTCCTAGGTGTTTTCTCCATGGATTCCGCATTGGAACGCAGGATGCTGATAAGAACTACATGGGCTTCGCATCCTCGTAGTCGAAATGGTGCAGGTGCAGGTGACGACGGATTTGGAACATCACGGACGGTAGTGCGATTTATTCTTGGCCAGCCTCGGAAAGACTGGGAAAGGCGCATACAAACTGAAATGGAAAGTGAGTCATGTTCAGGTATGCGTATCCCCTGGCAATTGATGTTTGCCGGCTTGCGCAGTGTTCAATGACATTATCGTTTTGCCTTGTCCGGAAAATATGAACTCGGGCAAATCGTATGCCTACTTCAGCTGGGCTGCTGAGAATGCGTGGGTACCCCCCGTCTATGTCAATACCTCGGTTCCGATACCACACTTTTCCTATTCATTACAATCTTCGCCATCACCCCGCCCTGCCCCCCATGATTCACATTTCGCTTGGGATGACTATGCTTCTGGACATCCGAGGCCTTGGGTACGGCCAGATTTCGTCGCTAAAGTGGATGACGATGCCTTCGTAATGCTTGCAGAATTGGAGTCTAGGATGAGGTTAGAGCTATTCGCCAAAGGACATAGTCCATATGGTTTCACGGATAATGCTACCTTCGTTACGGCCGAGGCTCTCAGCTCTCGTCCTCCTACTTCTCTAAAGCCAGGTGCTGATATGCTGCCAAGACCAGTTGACACTGTTCAGGGTCCGCTAGTTTACTGGGGATACCTTGTCAAGGATCTCTTCATGGGTGGGGAGCTATATGGGTTAAGCTGGGGCCTCGTCACTTGGGTTTCACAAGACACGACCGTTAAGGGTCTAACGAGAGGTGCCGAAGACAAACAAACTGCGAAATGGATGGCCCTGCATCCGCAAGCTACACAAATTCGATGGGTTAGCGAGCGATGTTGGATTTATGATCACCCTCGCGCTGGCACGGTGTAAGTACAATGTTAATTCACATCCCACTGTTTCTGCTAACCCCCTTCTCTCCTAGATACTCACACGGGTTTTTATTTCCCTCTCATGTTGCGCGAGTCAAGCAGTCTGTTCTATCCTATATCGAGAAGGGGTTAAAGAACAAGTCTACTGATGCTCAAAGTTCATTAAATATTCCCTATACGCCCACGCCCATCTCATGGACACACTCAACCGTGTCGACGTTCGGAGTGCGCTACCAACAGCCGGTCCAGGATATGACGTTGGTCGAAAGTGTGGAGGCGCTTGTAGAAGGGAGTAACATGTCCAAATTGCGTGAAGGTTCTGTCTAAAGAATCAGTCGCAGTGGCATCCACTAAATACATTTAATATTAGGAACGGCATTTGAAGCAGGTCGTCTATGGCGGTACAGGGAAGGTCGCGTGAAGCGGTACGAGGATAAGCGTGTTGGCGGAACGGTTGTCGTGCATTTCATCAAGAAACACGCTTGGTTTCTGGAAACCGCGCTTGCTTTCCTTGAAGCGGACGACTATTCGGAATATGAATTGGAACGCATGTCCAGCGATTTAAACAAGGGAAGTCTTAATGTCGGTTTCTCAGCCGTTTGGACGGATGTGAATGCATTCAAGCACATGAATACAAGCTCACCATAACATTTAACACTGCGAGCTGCACGACCTGACTTATAACGAGCTGGGCTTTATCGTTAGCATGTTCATTGAACTCTCTTTATTCGTTAAATTGTTTGGAACTGTATTACATTCGCCCTTGAGTCTAGCGAACGGACTATGCCAGTCTATTGCGGGCAGCACCCTCTGAGACGAATCCTAGTAATACCTGGGGTGTTTTCAGTAACCATCCAGCATTGGCGCTGGGGATGTGGGTTCGACATCAGCTGCTACGAGGGGAATAGATACCTGCAGCCGGTCAAGCACGGCTCGTCTGATACGTCCTTCCCACTGTCTGAACCAGACACCTTCTCTCAAACCAACGACTTTAATCTGCGCCCCAGAAAGACCAATAGGTCCTGACGTTTGTCCGTAGGCATCTTCAGCCAATTGCGCGTCTGAAAAAGGGCTTTCGGGAGTCTTGCAATTGCCGACACATTCCTGGGTGTGTATGACCTGTTCGACACGTTTGAGAGCATATGCACCTCCACACACTCTCCAAACCCCACCGCCCCGAGGGTGAAACCGTCGAAATAGCCACAGGAAGGGATATATGAAGGTGATAACCAACAGAAGTTTGATCCATCCGTTTGAGAGTGCGCGCGACAGGCAATTATGTGATCTGACGGAGATTGTCGAGTTCAAGGTTTCAAATAAAACTTCAAGGTCCCCTCTGTAATGCGTGGAGATCACGACGGTGCGAGTAGCAGCTTTAACAGCATCGAAATTCCAACCATACACAACCTACGAGAGATCAAAGAATGAACCGGCCAAGATGACAACGTTGGACAAACTTTTTGGTATTCGAATTCCTTTAAGAACTTCTTGCTGGAACAGTAGTCATCCGCCCACTGACGAAGCGTCCATGACGATTTCAAGACGCTATTATCTTGCATGACTTGTGGTTGTTCCTCTCTCCATGTATAGTTGCTGCTTATCCATGGGGGAAAGCCTCTGGAGTCACGCTCGTTATCCCATGCTTTCGCAGCCTTCAGCTCCGCTTTCTTAGCCTTGCGTCTCTCGCCACCGATGCCAACTTCGTGGAACATATGACCACGATATGCAGGGGCGGAGTCTCCTATCGACCAGTGTGTAGGCCCGCCAAAGATGTACTGGCCAACGTCTATTTTAAAATCGAAGTCGACGACTCTCTCTGTGTATTGCTCAGTTCTCAAGTCTGAGTGATCCTCATATCGTGGGTGGCGTATGAAGCGGGTATGGGTTTCTTCGTGCGACCCCCGACAATGGAGAAAGATCCGAGGCGGGACAACTGCCTGAGAAAGTAGGAAGCGATACAGTGCTTCACCTTTCGTGATGTCAGTATATCGGGGAGAACTGGGCTATTGACGGACCATCTTCATTCAAGTGGGGGTCATGAGAAACGACATCCCCAGCTCCGGAAAGGTAACAGGAGGCATCATACGGAGCGAACTCTGGGGGATCCTCGCCACCAGGAGCAGTGTATGTCTCGTGTGGGGGAAGGTCGAGGACAACGAGGTCCCCCGCGCTTAGTTCAAATGGGGGCGGGGGTAACTGGTTTGGTGGAGGGAGGATGGCCATCTCGATAATGTTGCGTTACAAACACGCTAGCCTTTGTACCCCACACGCATGTCCACTTTGAACTGCAACCCTCGTGCAACATTGACGGGGATGGTTTTTTTCTGACTGGCTTGGTCAGTTCTAGAACAGCACCGGAGCGCACAGCAGAGGCATCACGCTTTCACCGCCTCGTAACCTGCGTAGCCGGCACGCAGGCCAGCGCAGCCCGCTACCTCCGCCCTTCAGGCAGATTCAAACGACGCACAACGACCCGCAGTCAACAACGATCGATTAAGGGCAGAGCTTGCCTTACTCAGTATTCAGGTTGCAACGTGAACCTGGCAACTTCCCGTTGCCCTTCACGCTGTTTGCGCCCAGAATCCGGCGGGGTCAGAATGACTGCCTAGCCTCGTTCACCCCACAGAGCGACAGTTGGTAAGTCGCTCCTTTCTCTTGTCATCATCTCAACTCTGTGCGTGCTAGCTCGGCCTCTCCATATCCTTTCTGGCTCGAGTTCAACGCCTCTCGTTCATTAGTGTTTCCAGATCCTGTTCTCGACCTTTTCCACGTCCAACGTCTCGTGGCCTCTGAGAGCCTTTTGTGAGACTTTTTTCCGTTTCATTTCACTAGCTGTTCGCCCTTCTGCTCAGGCTGCTTTCTGCTTTGGTGCAACCCGGATTTTACGTGCATATCACGCTCCTCTCGCTAATACGCATCACTCTAACTGTATGTCCACGACGCTGGCTATTGGCACTCCCATTTCTATCGCATCCTCTCTGTCATCAAACGCGCCGTCATCCCCATCTATACCTCCGAGCTACATTCCTTCGTCTTCTTCCGGTGTGCATACTGTCTCCTTACTTATTTCGGTGACCACATCACCGACTGCTGTGACATCGGCGTTTTCGAACGAGTCTCATCAATCATCTTCGTGCGTTCACGTTCAGCTTTTGGTCCTTCTCTCCACGAACCACTCGCAGTGTTTCGCAAACCACGATGGCAGGAACAACTGTGGCTACTACCACGGCACCAACTTCGGCAAGTACATCCGTATCATCGTCTGCCATTTCCCCAATCTCTGGTACTTCATCAATATCCCCGTCCGCATCATCTGTGACAATTGTTACCTCGAGCAATGACACTCGGTCGTCGTCATCGACTCCAGAAACCATTCAACCAACGACCGCTTCAACAACAACAGCTCTGCCCACCATCGAGTCGTCAACGCTGACATCGCCCTCCCTGACTACTCCCTTTCTCAGTACGACCGGTTCCCCAATTCCGACGTCCACTGGCCCTCTTACTTTCAGTACACCAACCACTACGTCCACTCCTTTACCCTCTGAATCGTCATCTCAAAGTTCTTCAGTGAGAACCAATATGCCACTGTACGAGTATGCATTGGCTACCTAGGTATAAAGGCGGCTCAATACTATTGATAGAACCACAGTTTTAGAAAGTACCACTACGATCTTCGTTACAAGCACAAATAGCCAAGGACAGGTGGTGACGAGCATACCCCCAGTAGTCACCGAGGTCATCACCACGACAGGAACCGGCGGAGTCGTTACCACAGTAACCCAAGCCGTCGTCAACCCGACGCTGGCTCCGAATAACAGTACCAACGGGGAATCATCGTAAAGGTTTCTATGCATTACTTGCTTAATAAGTGCTGAGTCGAATTTGCAGATTCTTCTCCAACACGGGGGCTGTCACCGGCGTGTTCGTCGTCGTCGGTCTTGCCAGTGCCTCCATCTTGATGTGGATATTATTCGCTTTACGTCGTCGCCAGCGTATGAGACGAATTGAACAAGATACTGTTGTCGAGGCTGCCGTCGCCGCTGCAGGCTTAAATCGAGCGCCTTTGGATGACGATGACGATAATGGCAGCCCAATATCGCCAAATACATACCATCAGTTTCTATCTGGAATGGGACCACGAAGTACCGTCCTTGGGCGTGGTACGGACTCCCTGCCAACTTCCGCTCAACTCTCGGAGGCGCTCGATGACCCCACAAGGGACAGCAGCAATTCGCAACCAGGCTACCCAGTGGAACGCAGGGGGGGTGACCACCCAAATGGGTACATACCTGCACGTACGGCGAGTCCTTCACCCCGGGCTGAGCAGTACACCGATGATCTTGGTTCGTCTCGTGACCGTAAAAGCTCGTACGGCCACACTCCCACATACAGCGCGGGCAGTTTTGAGCCTCTCCTAGCGAACTATGTACAGAATGTATCGGACCAAGATACTTCTGCCCTTCCCACGGAACTACCACGGAACCAGTCTCCCCAACCCTTGGCCAGTGGCTCCGCCCCGAATGGATATTCCTCAGGTGGAAGTCCTGAGGGTGCGCCGAGAAGAACCAGCTTGAGACGACAGAACTCATCTGAGAGCCCCGTCCTCCGTGGTGAAGAGGATTACACCCGTCACGTCCTAACGGCGAGTGTCCGCCACAGTTCGCCGTTGTATGCTAAACCTGATCTTCAGGTTCGTAATGTACCTGATAATCAAAGTCAGCATTCATTATAATGAATGCTCGCCTTTCGGCGTTTATTTATATTACGCGAATTTGGATCAAATGCGCCCTTTCACCTTGGATATTGCACCTTAACACACTACTTAGATACCATGCAGAACGTATCTTTGACCGTTGCTACCATCATCGAATTTATTGCGCAACATGTATATCATCACGGACGTATCGGACTTTCAAGGAGAATACTCACAGCTACTGAATTCCAACGCTTTGCCTTTATCCTGCCCCTCACATGTCTGCTTCCACTTAGGTCTTATCGTTTCAGAGCTGACTATGGGTTTCGCATTCGTCTGGCAACAGTGGCAGGAGGCGGCTTCTGTGCATTACGAATTAGTAAGTTGGTGCCCTCAGCTAGACGCTAACCCACTGTATTCAAAGTTACTGAGGATGGCCATGCAGTGTCACTGCACGGAATCTTTGGCCTATCAATCTCTCCATAGGTATATTCACAAGAGGGAGAGTTTCAGTCACCTTCCCCCTCAGTTACGGACATGCAAAAGTCAGCATTGACTCGTACCATTTCTCGTGGGTGTTTAACAGTCAGATTTTATGTACATTCAACTCTTGGTCTCAAGGTCCGCACCACGGGGCTGAGATGTGTTGATTCCCTTTGAGCTCTATTTCCTGTCCTCGGACAAAAAGGCATGAAAACCCTTTGGCGTGAGGATATCAACCATAGAGCCACATATATAGCATGAACCCAACTTCGCTAATTATCGACATAATTTTTTGCTGTTCTGACTTGCCAAGACCCTTGGAAGACTGCTTAGATGAATACGGCTGAGTTATATGGGCTACTCGAGGAAAGTACTTCGACGGAAAGGAACTAGGTATCAATTCTGGATTCACAAGAACAGGTTATGCGCTGCTTGGCCGTATGCTAGAGTATATCATTCCTACAACTGTGTACTCAACGTTCTCGTGTCAGGATGAGCGGCTGTGGGACTATTAGAGTGCAGTGTGCCTGTATCTTCAGGATAACGACCGCACATCCTTTATGAGAGCACGGGCAAAATGTCCTCCGGCAATATACTTACTCTTCGATCTACCATCACCGCTGGTAGCGTGTCAAGGTACACTGGTTGATGATCTTGGTGGGTACGATCGTGTATTGGCCAGTCGCCACCTGGCTTGCCGGGGGCTGGAAAGCACCTCTTACAATGTTACGAGTGTAAATATGACTCGTCCAGTCAGGCTGTTAACTCATGTGTACTTGACCGACGCCTTAGGGAACCGAAAGCCATGACATTACAAAGCAGCACGACCGAATAGATGAGTGAGTGTCATCTTTGGGGATATGTTTGCGTATTTCAGACATACGAGTCTCGATCGATAGATCACGTACGTTAACTAGGGAATGTATTCACTTCTCTGCTATGGTTCTCTGCCAATTAGCAAGGATGGAAATATCAACAACTGCTACTCCAAGGGCTCTGATCTATATTTCGTGTCTTTCACAAGCTGGGTGTAGGGGAATTGTTTGGCTGTTTAGTGAACGGGAACTCAGAGGCACAACGGTGGGGAAAGAGATAGGGATCGCTTAGCCGGAGGGCATCACAGTAGTTTCAATGGGATCCCTGGAGGCGGGCGGTGGAGGATTGATGGATGATGTAGAAAGGCATGCGGGGTACATTATAGATTTTATCGCATCTTCTCTGTCTCTATCGGAAGTACACTAAATGAACGTGTTGGAGGTGTGAATGGAGCTAGCGACAAAACTGGTTATTCAATTCGTGAGCTTGATGTAATTCCTGATTCGTCAAGTCTCTCGAAGTGCGATCTACTGTGAAATAGTCGCTGAAGGGGCCGTCATAGTGATTGAATTGCCTGCGAGAGGCGCAGAGCTACTTGCTGCGTGCATTGTACTTGTACCAACACCGCTGAATAGTGCATCTCTCACATCGGTGTAAAGGTAATAGTACCATCGCTGATCACGTCACTCACAGGTTGAACGAGGTCCAATTCGGGGCCACTAATCTGTAACATTCCTAGGAGATCGAATGGCCTTTAGCTTTCTCTTGCCCTTTCGCCGTTGGAGACAGTGCCTCCACCCAACGCGCAAGCAAGAAAAGATAGCCATGCAAAAGACGGAAACGGTCGCAAAGGTCCCAATAACAGCGTCACGATTGTAGGAAGACCTACCAACAATATTGAACACAGGTTAACAATCAATGGGTAGTAGATACTTGCGCATTGCTACTCGAAGTCGTTCCTGTTTGCGTATCCGTCGTCAAAGCGCCACCTAGTTGAGTCGGGGCATCTATTAATGTAGACAGTGATTCAGAAGCATTTCTGTTTGCACTTGTCGTGGCGGAGACCAGACTCGTGGTGCTCATCTGTGCGGGAAACGTAGAAGTCTCAAAGTGTAGAGAGTAGTGTGAAGCGGTTGAGGAGTGAAGTGTCGAAGTGCTGACGATCGTTGCGGCCGAGGAGCTTGACATTGATTGCAGTGAGACATCAGAAGTGACAAATGTGATGTTGGGTAGAAGGGAGTTGTTCCTGGGATACGTCGCTACTGAGGTACTTTATACCACCCAAACAAAATCGTGCATGCGCACCGTCAATCAAACAAACATAATTGAGACGCAATAAATGTTCACAGGACCGAAGAGACGCTTGATGCAGAGAAAGACCAGAAGCTGCTGTTGCAAAGGAAGTCGGTATTAAATAAACTAACTCGACCTTTGGGAGGGTAGGAGACGACTCACAAGGGAGCCCACTCATGATCTGGGGCCAGCTAAGGGAGGTCTTGCGCAACGGGAGAGATAGGCATTCGTTGTCAGAGGTTCCTCTTTTATCGACGTTTGGGATGCGAACCTGAGTCGGATTACCACCAGCGTGCAGAAATCATGGAGAGTATAAAGCAAACACGTACCCCATGGCAACTTCTGACACCCAACAAGGATGCCCTGGTAAAGCAATTCGCTGGGAAACCTCTCAGTGAACTGCGAACTCCAGCGTTGGTTGTTGATCGCGCCGCTTTCAAAGACAACTGTGCAAGGATGTACCAAAACGCAAAAGAATGGGGGGCAAGCTTCAGGGCTCATCTCAAGACACACAAGGTAAATCCACAACACCGTCCCGGGTCGTGGATGAACTCGTTTCTGAGCTCCGTGTAGATCGTCGAGGGGACAGGGCTGCAGCTTGTTTCGGACTTTGATAAAACGAACGCTGTTGTTGTCTCGTCTTTGATGGAAGCCTGGGGGTTGTGCGGGGTGGATTGGTTGCCGATGGACAGTGAAATACGTCGGTGCCCTCCCTCTTGGTTTTTGTATATTGCTTTCCTAACAACTCACTAACTGCTCTATGGTCTTCCGGTGGGCCTGAACAAGCTCGATGACCTGTCGACACTCAATGAGGAGATGAACAAGTATGGAGGAACAGTCCGTATTCTCGTGGATACCGCAGAGCAAATCGAGATTCTCGAAGAATACGAGAAACAACAAGTAAGGCCAAAGCAGTGGTCTACATTCATCAAGATGGACGGAGGTCAAAAGTACGCCTGTGTGAACCCTTACTACACGAACCAGTTTCGACACAGTCACTAAAGACGACTTGGGCCCCGAATCATTCAAGCCATTCATCAGGACGGTTTTTCGTCCCCTGTAATTTCTGTCTACGAATTTTATGCCCACGCGGGAGATTCCTATGGATCGACGTCTTTCGAGCAGGCAGATCATATCTAATGGGAGAGGTGCGTCTTGTTAACGATGCGGCGCTCATGGCCTAGGGAGTTCTAGCAGACTTACCCCAAAGACCTTCTTATAAGGTGCCATTCGTGTTGTCTGTGGGCTCGACACCTACTGCACATAGCGCTTCAGCGAGGGCCAAAACAACCTCCCAGCTGCACGGCGTTCTTGAGTTGCATGCGGGTAGGTCAATTGCAGGGCTGTTGGCTGTCGATACTTACAATATGCACTTTGCACCAGGCAACTATCCTATGCTGGACCTCCAGCAGCTTCACACGACACTCATAGACCGCCCAAGAATATCTCAGCGCGTGCTTGCAACGGTCATACCCTATTATCCAGGGCGGGGTAAAGTCGGCTTGGACGAAGCCACGTGCGACGCAGGAGCGATTGCTATGAGCAAGGACACCGGACGAGCACCTGGATTCGGTGAAGTTTTCGGCAAGTCGTGGAGACTTGGCAGGATCTCACAAGAACATGGAACACTCGAACAACTCCCAGCAGACCTGTCCTTTGAACGAACTGGCCAGACGCTGAGAATAGGGGATATCATTCAGATTGTTGGACAGCATGCATGTCTAATTGCAGCTGGACACCCTTGGTACTATATTGTAGACTCAGATTGCGTCAGCGGTGCGGACACAGTGGTCGATTTCTGGGTTCCTTGGAAGGGTTGGTGATTGAGGGTACTTGGTGTTTGGTGTTGCCCAAGGGTACAATTAGAAACACATCGTGGGAATAATATGTCGCACTAGCTCTCCTCTCTTCAGCCAACGACGTTCCACTCTCGCGTTATGGAACTGGACGAATACAATGTGGATGCCACAGAACTCTTAGAAACTTACGGTCCGTCATTCCTGCAGGTTGTAGAGAGGTTGTTCACCACAGTCTAGATTTCTTAATGAAATACATTATCATAGGTCAGTCGATAAGGCACTCCCCTGCAACGCTCAGCTGGATAATCCGCGCTGCTCGTTCTAGGTGAAGCCGGAACGGGAAAATCCTGTCTTCTCCATCATTTTACGCAAAATGCTTGTTTGTACTGTTAAAACACTCTTCGTCCGTCGTGTTTGATGGTTTGTACAGTCAAGGACCATTCACAGCATACTATTGGAGTAGAATTTTCCAGTCGAACAGTCAAGTTAGGTGAGAAGAGAATTAAACTTCAGGTTAGATTTCGGGCTTGATTCAGCAGCTCACCACTGAATACATGAACGGTTTAGCTATGGGATACAGCTGGGCAAGAGCGCTTCCGGTTCGTGGGTTTGTGCTAGCCAGACTCTGTGGTCAGTGAACGTCGAAACCAGATCAGTCACGCGGAGCTACTATCGTGGTGCTGCCGGCGTGATTCTCGTTTATGACATCACCAAGTCAGTCTTGTTCTTACTGGCGACTTTGCGACCTCTCTGAACCGACCCCACCTATAGCCGTGAAACGTTTCTTAATTTATCCAAATGGCTTGCCGATGCGAGAACGTTGGCCAGTCCCCATCTCGTTGCGGTTTTAGTCGGGAATAAATCAGACCGGGAAGAAGATCGAGAGGTGGAATGGTCGGAGGCGAGCAGATGGGCAGCTGAGAATGGTAGTCGTTGTTTCTCTGCAGCCAGTTTGACTCCGTCTCACTTGGTTGCGCAGGCATTCATTTTCTCGAAGCATCCTCCTTGACTGGAGACAATGTGGAGGCACCATTCTTACTTGCCGCGCGATCCATTCTCTTGTCCATAGAGTCGGGTGCTCTTGATCCGGAAAAGGCCGGCAGTGGCGTCAGTTATGGAGATCGGGCACTCCGGAGGGTAACGAGTTCCAGTCACCTCAGTTTTGGCAGTCTGAGTGGGGGGAGGAGGCGACCGGATAAAATTCGACTGAGGAATTGGATCCCACCGGGCAAGTGCTGTCAGTGACGATATGGTAGGCTCGCTACGGTGTTGAGGTATGTTTTGTAAACCCACCTGTTGTGCAGTGTTTCTGCTTTGCATTCCTGCCATCTCTGCCATACCCTTTCTGCATATACCGCCTCTATGACTTTTCCCCGACACACATTGTTTTATATGCATTCGTTGTATTCACTTATCTACCACTAGTCACTCGATATAGACGCTTTCCTCAGGTTCCGTGGACACTACCGCCTATCAGAACTTGGTGCGGTGGGAAACACTCGTCGCGAGTTGGTCCGTACCGTGTGCAAGCGGCCATCTGAACGTTTCTATTCGTCCCCTCTTCTGCATGTTTGTCCCGATGGCTTTCGTCAGTTGTCAACCAGTGTCGTAGTCCCACTTCCGAGTTATGTTCACCAACCATCTAGCGTTTTTTTGTCCAAATGGACAGACTGCGGAGATCAAATGCCCAAGTAGCACTGACTCCGGATTCCTATGAACCGGCCCTACTGCAGACGATACGGCCTGTATAATCGTCCTACGTCCAACGTTCAGCACACAATGATCAGGCAACCGATCCATCCAGATATTCTTCCACGCCTTGATCCAGAGTATGTAGAATTTCATAACAAGCACGTCGCCCATCTCCCAGCCCTCCACACTTTGCCGTGGGATCCAAATATTCGTAACAAGGAGACCGTACCAGGAGCTGCGGACATACTAAAGGTTGGAAACATCAAGGATTATGACCTCAGTAAGACCAAGCTACGTGTCTTTACTCCCGAGGGACCTCTGCCAAAGAGCGGATGGCCAGCTTATTGCTGGTATCACGGAGGTCGGTGCCTCTTGGAACTGAGGTCCAATGACATGTACTTATCTGGGGGCAGGTGGTTGGACACTAGGAAGTATCAGTGCAGAGAATGCAATTTGTTCCCGAATCTGCAAAGGTAACTACATCTTCGTCTGGTTGAGCACTCATGCCTTATGACGGACAGGAGCTAGATGTGTGGTCGCTACTGTCGACTATCGTCTCGCCCCAGAGAACCCGTACCCTGCAGCAGTCGAGGACGCTCTAGAAACGCTTCAATGGGTCTACAACAAGGGGCCATCCCTCCTTGGCGTTAATCCCGCTCTCATTGCACTCGGGGGGTCGTCGGCGTAAGAAACCATTCCACTTACATGTTAGGTTCATCCTGAGTGACTGCTCAGCGGAGGAAATCTTGCAGCTATCATATCTATGAAGGCTGCACAACTCAGCCCTCCTATCCCTCTTGTACACGCACAGATGATTGTCCCAGTCACAGATAACACTGCCCAGCCTACTGGCGACCCTTATCTATCGTGGAAAGAGTGTGCGAACACTGTTTGGCTTAGTGTTGACCGTATGATCTGGTTCCGGGACTTCTATGTACCAAGCAAGGGTGATAGGACAAAATGGGATTGTTCCCCCATCTTTGCTGCAGATGAGCTACTTGCGAAAACCCCATCTACATGGATCGCTGTCATGGAACTCGATATCCTCAGAGATGAAGGCCTGGCGTACGCCCGGCGACTTAGGAAAGTCGGCGTATCTACCACTCATAAGTTATACAAGGGTGCCCCCCATCAGATCCTAGCCATGGACGGTTAGTTATCCTATTTGAATCAGAATTGTGCCTTACTTCGTCGGTCACGTCCCTATACTTTGTGTCTCATAGGGTTAGTCGCGATTTCCCCTGATACTAACTGTTGCTGATCTGTTGTACAGGGTTCTTACCATTGGCAGAGGGCTGGTAGCCGATGTGGTCACAGATTTGGCACAAGCATTTGGAACACTTGAACCATAGCATTTATTTCCGTTGTGGGTTTGTTTACATTGTATAATGATCAAACAGGTGTTTATGTGGCCCATATATCGATATCTAAGTTATATCGCGAGCTTACAGGCTTGAAGGCAGCTGCGAACTGGCCAGAGTTCGCCCAAGTTCTGGGAGAAATTCGATGTGTGAGACGTAACGCGTGAGATCTCGTCAGGCATACCTGTGAAACTGCAGAATACTTGTAGTCACTAAGTATCCTCAAGTAACTAAAAGCTATTAGCTTATGTGAGTGGTAGATCGTTGGTAACCAACATATTCCAACAATACCTGGGAGTAGGTTTCATTCACCCTTGTCAAAATCGTCTTATAATATCTCCGAGTTGATATTCATCATGACAATCTTGTCCCAAGAAGTAGCGATGCTAAGCATTTCAGTGGGATTGCTCAAGCACTGTCTCTGTTTGATTTGTGGTGTTTGTCTAGAAACATCTTTCGAAATACACTGACAAGGACTTCAACCGAGCACTCGAAGGGAGGGCTGATGCGGCAAAGAAATTAAATTCGGAGGGTGGGTGTCAGCTACTCTATATTGGGTTCATATGATTCCATAGAGTCTGGACGGAGTGTGAATCTTGGATGAGGCTATGTGAATGATGTCGCATATGTGAGGAGCCCGAAGGGAACCAAAGAGAAATGGAAAAGAATGAAAGAGATCCGAGAAACGGAGAGAGAATGAAAGAGAAATGAGAAATGAGAAAAGAATGAAAGAGACCCGAGAAATGGAGAGAATGAAAAAAAGCTTTTCATACACTGCGCTTAAATACCTCTTAGAACTGGTTTCTCTTCTCTGCTCAGGGAGATCAGTCCTCACAACTTCACGACATGGGCCGTTAATTCGCAAATTATTAGTTGAGTAATGACGGGAGGGAATGGCAAAGCATGCGCAGTAGAGATGCTTCTGGTGCCGCTCCATCCAAACTATTGATCTTTTGGATGGAAGCCATGGCACAGGGGACGTCGGGTGTGGGTAACAGGTGTTCGGGCGATACACGAGACAGAGGTTGTCCTGTAATGTTCGCCGTGTCTCGGTGATGATCTTTTGGACATCTGGAATTACTATAATGCCATCAAGTTATTGAAGTTTTTACCGTGGACAATCAATTATTCCCGTCCGACGTCCTTGTGGAATTCATGGAACAATACGTCAGGAAGGCAGGTTGGAGCCAATAGTATATACCACGTCGACAATCGTGTCTAAAGGATAACCAGATAACACTACACTGAAATAACGACAGACACCCGTTAAATAAGACTTCATTTGATTCTCTCTCTTTTTTTTTTTTTGTTAAAAAAGATACCTCAGACATTGGAGTAATGGTCCCAAATTTGCATTGTGTAGTATTTCCCGGCCTGGAAAGATGTGTCAAGAAAGCTGAAGCAACCCCAGAAGTGAGGCGCTGAAATCTCAGGTGCTCCTACTTCAAGGATCGATCCACCGTTTTCGGTTCGCGACACAATCTACGAGGACATTTTCATTGAGGGGAGGAACTCATAGTACACCAGGAACAAGAAATCAATTATAAACCTGCCTGTGCACGATCCCGTACGAGGCATGTACAGGTAAGAATTTTTGAAGGTGTATCGGAAAAATCCCTGCGGCTCAGAATAATTAATGGGACGCGTGTGTATTCTGCAATGCATCAAATGTTAGGTTAGCGTCGCATGTAAGCTTATTGATGAGCCATCATAATAGCGTCAGATATGAATGTGGCAGCGACTTGTCGTCCTCCAAACCACCGTCCATTCAATCCTTGGATGGCTTTCTTTGCAGATTCGATAGCGCTGAACTTCAGGTATATCTCGCCCTACTTTCACTGTCAGCTTGACAAGCACAGCACGGGGAGAAGTGCCAACCTGGCTATCCTTCTCGACCTTGATAGCATCAACTTTACCATACTTATCCTCGCATTCACCTTTGACGTCATCAGCAAGGTCTTTATCCCAATCACGCTCTGTTTCTCTGTAAAGACATTGAGTGGGCTGCAGTGATGAACGGGAGTAAGAACCGACTCTTCTGGATTGAACATATTCTTCAGCAGAACAGAGCGTGACTGCATGGCCTGGGGAATGTTTGGTTTGGTACTGTAATTTCATGATCCTGATTAACATCATGTTATGAAATACCCAAAAATCAAATATACATGGGTAGAGGCTTGGGTGTTGGTTCGATTCTGGCAAGTTTTTGCATTAGTGCCTGACGTGATGCTGCGTTCAAATTACCGCCTTAAAACGTGGCAGTCAATGACCTACAAGCATACTGGATTAAAGGTGGCAAACTTACCGCCAGATTCGTCCAAGGAATCCTGCTGAGTATACTTCACTGTGCCCTTCTCATGTACAGTGTTGACCCGTAGCTGAACAGGTTATGAGCAGGACAGGAATAGAGCACAAGTGAATACGTACCGTTCTCCCCGCAAGCTCGAAACCTTCCATTTGTTCCAGTGCCATCTTGGCATCGTCCGCCCTCTTGTACCTGTGACACAATGAAAGGATGAACTTTAGTTGGTGCTCAGACACAGGGCTTACTGCACGAATGCATAACCTTTGCTTCTACCAGTCATTGGATCCCTGTGCAGGTCAACAAATTCCAGTTCACCAAAAGGCTCAAAGACCTGCTTGATATCGGATTCCGTGAGGTTGAAATGTAAGGAACCGACATATAATCTATTAAAATGTCTCGTGTTAGTCACTCTCGCAGATGTTTGTCCAGGAAAAGTGACCCACTGCATTGCCCCATGGGAAGCATTGACACCAGGTGGTAGGTTGAGATTTCTAGAATATAGTGTAAGCGAGATAAATAAGCGAACAATGCGCCTGACCCGTCTCCTGGGTGAAGCCTGTTCCTTTCTGATTCAGTCAATTGGACCACCATAGGCAAACCCATTACGACTGTGCCACTCAAGGCAAGAGCCTTTTCAACTAGATCCACGGAACGAAATTCCACATAGCCAATGCTAAAAATAGATGAACAAGCTGTCGCAGCAATGCAAACACAGTGCTCACCCTTTAGATCGGCGAGAAATCCTATCGGTGACGATACGGGCATCCATGACAGTCCCTTCGCCCAGTTTGTCTTCAAAGAAGTACCCAAGGTCACGCGCCGTGAGACGAGCGGCAAGCTGAGAAACAAAGACAGACCGAGCTTCAGAGTCGTCTTCCTTAGGTTCATCAGGGTTGTAGTCTTCAACAGGGGGGTCATATCTCGGAGAGCCACGTCTTGGGCAGAAAAGATAAGACGTGATGTGTGAGAAAAGCGGAAAGCATACCTGATAGGCGGGCTTCGTCTTAATGAACGCTTGTCGAATTCATCATCCTCAAGAGGAGTGTCATCGACAGGAAGGGGCCTTGTCTCACGACGTTCTCTGTCCCTTCGATACCGTGGCAGATCATCAAACTCGTCACGAGCATCCCGTGTCCTCCTGTCGTCGTACCTGCGATCACGTGAGCGATCTCTGCGGTCAGAAGTCCTGCTTTGAGGACTATCCTTTGGTTGGCCAGCAGAGGGCGGGGGAAGAGAACCGTCGATCTCATCAGGTCGCTTTCGCTTGGATCGCTCTTCCTGGTCTCGTAGTTCTGGAGAGTCCTCGCGCTCATCTCTTTTTCGGCGCCTCTCCTTCTCGTCGCGGTCTCTATAGCGACTTTCGCCTCCCTCCCGCCTGTCACTACCGCGGTGGCGGCGGTCTCTGTCTCTGTCCTTGTGGGATCTCTCGCGAGACCTGCTTCGTCTGTCCCTTTCTCGATAATCTCTTTCACGACTCCGCCTACGTTTATCTTCACTGTCCCTCTCTCTCTCCTTTCGTCGATCGCGTCGGTCTCGTGAGTGTGACCGGTGAGAACGTCTAGTGCGGTGAGTGTCCGAAGAATGATTACGGGACCTAAGGTAGAAAGGTAATTAAGTAAATTCTGGCATGTTTGGAAGAGGTCGAAAAACGGACGATTTCCTGCTTGGAGACACATCAAAGTCCATGCCGTTGCTAGACATTGTAGTTCTTGAGAGTAGCTTCCGCTGGTTCGGGTCAAAGAGAGGTCGTATAAACATGCGAAAACTTCGTTTCCACATGCACAGCCACTGCACGCACTCGGCAATGTACAGTTGGAACTACTATCTACAGGATGCCGCCTCACCAGAGTCTTTCTGGACAAGCTCCATCTCCTCGTTTCTTTCTCCAGATTGTCTTAATTCAAGATTCAAAAAGTTTCCCATTAGAATTTATTGGAATCTCAGTGTCTGATGGGGCATGTAAAAAAAATCAAATGCTACAGGTTATATAATCGCGATAGCGCGGTGCGATTGTAGGAAGGGAGAACGTAATAACTTCTACAGGATTCTGCAGTAGTGACCTGTGATTTCAATCGTAGCAGCGCCCGAGATGTCAAGTTCCCGACTTCCTTTATTCATACCACTAGTAGTATATGTGTAAGCTGGCGGGCTTACCAGTTACCATCATTATCTCAGCTTTTCCTGATATGACATTATTTACAGTGACTTCAAAAACCAGCCCAACGCCTAACCCCAATCCGGTGCGTGAAGTGCACCGCAATCAAATGAACAAATGACACTTCGCTTTGGTGGGATGTATTGTAGTGGGAACCCTTGGCTACAACTTTGCTCTATATATCATGTGATTCCGTTCAGATGTCACCAAGATATGATCATTACAAGATGAACACCTTGTTATACACTGACACTACTTAGCTAGGGGCTATTTTTCATTCTTATCCTAAGCTAAGTTCTCTTTACTATTTACTATCCTTGACCGCTTTCTTTGATCTTATCTCATCTCATCTTATCTCATCATATATCTTATCATGCCATAAGAATAGATCTAGCCTGGTCTAGCCTTTGTATCTCATGTAGCATAGCCTTTTACTTCATTGTAGCCTAAACTTTCTCTGATGTCATGGCCTAGCTCTCTAATATCATACCTTACCTTTGCCTTGCTTTCTTTTACTAATTACTCTCTATTTGCCATTGGTTCCTATTTAGTTTCTCTTTGCCCTATTTTCTTATTTACCATTGTTTTCTGTACACCAGCTATCTTATGTATTCCTTATGGCCTGGTCCATGCACACTTTGTAGCAATATATAAAGAGGCAAGGGCATAAACTGGTTTCCTAGTCTAGAGCACTTGTTTACTTGTTTATCTTGTTTCCTAGTGCCTCCTCTAGGCTGTCATTCTTTTGTCCTCTCCAAGGTGGTTTCCTCTTGCTGTTGATCTAGATTCATAACACACCTTATTGGGCTGGTTTATATACTTTTGATTTGTAGGTTATTATTAGTGCTTGATATAGCCTCCCTTTGCCTTGAGTACTGCCTGGATCCTCCTAGACATGCTCTCAATCAATTTCTGACACTCTACAACTGGTATTCTCTCCTACTCCACCTAAATCCTATCCCATAACTTCTTTGTACCCTTGGAAGAGGTTTCATGCTTAGCAAGTCTTTTTTTAAGGTATTATCAGAGATATTCAATGGGGTTGAGGTCAGGAGACTGTGCAGACCATATTATAGTTCTAAAATCCTGTTCTTCCAGCCACTCCCTGATCTTTTTGCAAGTATGCTTGGAGTTATTGTTCTGCTGAAAGATAGTGTTAGAAGAATTGAGATCATAATACTGCATGGTTTCTGGCAGTTCATCCTTCAAAATTTGAAGGTAAATATTACCATTCATCCTACCATCTATTTTGGCAGCATAGTCAATTCCCTTCCAAGTCATATAGCTATTATATCCTGCATTTGTTATGTGCTCAGCAGAACACTAATGATCTTGTCACATGATCATGGGACTTACTTGCCTAAACAAGGTTAACCCTAGGCAAAGATTTGATTATATTCAGAATATTCTCTGATGTCAGATAATGGTCACATAATATGGCAGATCTCAAGATAAGATCTAGATCTAATCTGTGGCAGAGATCTGGATGGATCTTCTTAGCCTTATGGTTGCCAGACCTCATTCATTACTACTGTCCCTGCATCTTCTCTTCCATTCTCCCATATTCTTATGATATGGCTTCTTTTCTATCTTCCTTGATCCATAAGACCACTGCCTTACTTAACCCTATGCCCTATGCCTTTCATGTTTATTAGCCAAGAGTACTTACTGCCATTGGTGCCCATAGATAGTAGTTAGTCATCCTATGTATTGGAGCTATGCCCCTGGTATATATAGAATGGGAGAGACTTGGGGTTTTCCCAGTTTTGATCACTTGTTATAACTTCCCATTTCTTTTCTTCCTCTCTCTAGTATGCAATAACTTGCAGCCTCCCAGCTGGAGAGCTCCTCTTATTCCTTGTATTGACTTTAAGCCTAGTTAGAGGCCACTAGCTTAATGGTCCTCTTGTTGATTGTTTACTGTTATATGCTGGTCCATGTCATATTAGGAAGATACCTCATTAGTGCATAATAGCATTCCAAACTCAATTCTGATCCAGCTTCTACTTGATTTTCTGCACTCAGTGCTTGCCAATAGGCTATACTAGCCCTTGATTCCCTTTATGCACCTTTAACTCTTCTGCTACTACTCCATTCCACTCCACTTGTACTTGTGCTTTTTCTGCACTAGTGATACTACAGCTGCTTCAATCCTCTATTTCATTTCCACTCTATTTTGTTTTTAGCTTTGTCTTATTTTCAGTTATTTAGTACAACTTCATTTCTACCTTGTTCTCTCTGGACTATTCCACTTCACCTCTGCACTCTTTTTTGCTCTTGTTTTTTTCATATTCCTGTTTTAACTCTTATATCTTACCATTTTTCAGTTTCAGAATGTTATAATCACTTTTTACTTTTTCCATCACGTGACCGTGGGACACTTTCACACTTTCACCTTTTCACCTTTTCACCTCTTCACATTTCACTCCTTCACACCTTCACTCTTTCACAATCACAAGCCTAGACCATGACATCATGCCTGGCAGCTTCCTCATAGAACTGCTAAGGTACTCACTCCCTTATTGCCATTGGTCGACTTACTGTAGCATATTTAGGGCCGGATCCATCTACATGGTCTGTGCACATTACTGTAGCATATAAAAGGAGGCTGGCACAGACTGGGTTTTCCCCAGTCTTGTGCACTTGAGCCTACGCTTTATACAAGGCCTTGACCCATTCTCTTCTATCCTCTTGCCTAGTTCCACTGGGGTCTAGATAAAACCCAGTCTCTTGAGTTAGTAAAAGTGATCACTAGGAGTTCTCATTGATTCAGCAACGGTTGAGCAAATACCGTTTCACTTGCACAAGACTAGCAACTAGTCATTGCACAAAAAGAAAGAAAGTTATCAGGTGTTTTTTAAAAGTTATATGCCAGCGAAAAGAGTTCACACTTGGGGCCATGAGGAGTAGCTATTCCAGTTTGTTGAGGAAGCAATTTTAGGATTCGAAGACGATCTTTTGGGAGTGGAGTCCTTTACCAGGCGGTTCACGGCTTTCGACTATCAGGTGCAAAAAGACTTTAAGGCAACAAGAGCCAGGGATAGGAAAGTAGTGGCTACAGAAAGACTTAGGTCGCTTCGCTCTTCTGATTCCCTCATCACCCCCAGTAAACGCCTTAGGAGAGTCTGCGGAGAGCCGATTCTCTATCACCTGAAGAAATCTGTCCACTCCAAGAGATCCAAGAAGGTTTGACGAGGAGACCAGTGAGGAACAGCCAGAAGAAATCTTAGAGTTAGGTTCCCCAATCCCCCAATCCCCCAGTCACCAGAACTCACACCATCTCCCCAATTCCCGGATTTATCGTACGGCATTCAGGAAGAACACTGTCCCCAAACCCAGTGGATCCCCTTCCCGACTTCCCCCCCACGCCCTTCTTATCTTTTACAGCAGCAATCATCTCCATCGAGGATGTCTGGAGGTTCTTCGAGTATTGAGGAAAAGGTTAAGGAGTTGCTGGGAGAAAAGAAAATTGAGGACCCAGGGAAATGGGATGGAGAATGCCACACATGGAGATTGTGGGCAATCAAGATGAGAGTATGGGCATTAGAGCAAGATTGGAAGACCAATCGAGCTTTATCAGCAGCGGTGCTCTCCAGGTTGGAAGGAAAGGCTGGGCCATTTGCCCAGATAACAATGGAAAAATATTTAGATGTGGAAGGAGAAGATGATGGAGAAGGAAGAAGGTTGGGAGTAGCAGCTTGGCCAAGGTTTGACCAACTCTGGGTCAAGATTAAAAACTTCTTTAGGATTGACGAGCTTGCTCATGAAGCCCTAAAGAAGTTAGAAGGGCTATCTCATCGAGGATCCATCGACCTCTATCTACAGGAGTTCGAGGTTTTAAGAAAGGACTCGGAAATAAGTGATGAGCACGCCATGCAGCTAATGAGGAGACAGGTTCAATACCGAGTCTACTCTCAGGTGCTTCTCCAAGGAACAAAAACCACCTATGGAGAACTTGTCGCTCAACTTCGAAATATCGGGCGAGCCTTCAAAAGGCTAGCCATCGAATGAGGAAATCCGAGTCAGTTTCAACCAAGGTCATTCACCCCTCGAACAGGATTAGCTCCTTCCTATCCTCGCAACCCCTCCAACCAGTTCCAACCCCGCCCTCAATGGACTCCCCCTCCACCACGCTTTACAGCAGTCGGCACTCAGCCAGGTAGAGGCGCTCTGATGGAGATAGGTCAACAAACTTTCACAGATACGAGGGAATGTTTCAAATGCCACAGAAAGGGGCATATCTCTCGAGACTGCCAGTCCAATCTCCCTTTTACTCCTCCCCCCGATTTCAAACCTCTCCGATCAAGAATAATTTGATACGGAGACTTCTCTGCACAGCCGGACGTGCAAGGATGGCACACAGCTGAACCCATCAACATGCGCGAGCTTGCAGCAGAAGCCGAACAAGAAAAGAAACGTTCAGCACAAGGTCAAAGCCAAGGAACGCCTTGGTCCTCAGTAGAAGAAGCTGAGGCATACTTTAGAGATAAATTCGCCATGGAGGCGAAGCAGGGTTTTCAGACAGGATCTTGATCGATCAAGGTGATCGAGGTCCTATTCCATTTTCATCTTCTGCTTGTAATTCTTCTACCATTGACACTTGCAGAAACTTAGATAGTATCTGTAATGTGGACTCAAATATGATTTTTAGTAACACCTCAGAGGGGTCTCGAAAGAGCTTGGTCACAGGTGAAAACAAAGTGATGCTTAATTCCTCTAATAAAAAAGAAAATAAAAAGGTTTTTTCTACTTTTTCACAAGCTAGTACTCACCTTTTAAATTATAAAACCCTTGAAAAAGAAACACCAAAGACCTACGAAAAAGACGAGTTCAATCTCAAAGTAGAAATCCAAGGTCTCACAAAGCAACCGCTTTGGCAAGGAACAGAATGGAAAAGTATGGGAACTGAATCAGCTCTCATAGATTCTGGAGTGTCTACAACTTTTGTAGACAAACAATTCATTAACAAATTTGGCATCAATAAAATACCACTATCCAGGAGTATTCAGGTAATCAATGCTGATGGCTCTAAAGGAAACATTGGTGAGGTATCAACATGAGTACTGTTACGAATTCGAGTAGCAGACAAGGAAAACAACGTCCATGAAGAAGATATTCAGGCGTTTGTTACTAATTTAGGAGGATTGGTGCTTACTCTAGGATATGATTGGCTAAAACGTCATAACCCTCAGATAGACTGGAGAAACAAGACTATTACTTTTGAGCTGTCTTCAATCGCAAACCGATCAACAACCTTGGAAGAAGAACTATGTCAACAGGTACCAAAGGAATTTTGGGAATACTTAAGCGTTTTTTCTCAAAAAGCTTCCGAATGCATGCCACTTCGCAAAACATGGGACCACACGGTAGAGTTAAAAGAAAACTTTGTCCCAAAGAAAGGACGAGTTATTCCCCTTTCTGACTCTAAAATGACAGAGGTTTGCGAATTCCTCTCAAAGGAACTAGCAAAGGGATACATACGACCGTTCAAATCCCCTCAAACCTCCCCTGTGTTCTTTATTGGAAAAAAGGATGGTGGAAAACGAATGGTCATTGACTATCGCTATCTCAACTCCTGGACAATCAAGAATGCATATCCGCTCCCCCTCATCTCCACTCTCATCGATCAACTAAAAGGCGCAGATCTCTTCACTACGCTTGATTTACGATGGGGATACAACAATATTCGCATGAAAGAAGGTGATGAATGGAAAGGTGCCTTTACCACTCCCTTAGGTGCTTTTGAACCAACTGTCATGTATTTTGGGATGTGTAACAGCCTGGGAACCTTTCAAAATATGGTCAATGATATCTTTCAAGATCTTTGGCCTTTTGTTCTCATCTACATCGACGACATCATCATTTTTTCTAAAGGAAAATCTAGGGAAGAACATGCCATTCTGGTCTGCAAGGTCCTTGACCGCCTTCATTCAAATGACCTTTTTCTTAAACCTTCTAAATGCCACTTTATTCAAGAAAAGGTGGATTATCTTGGAATGGTTGTCTCTAAAGACGGAGTGGAAATGCAAAAGACCAAAGTCACTGCCATTCAAGAATGGCCTGTCCCTCGCACGCTGAAACAGGTCCAAGCTTTCTTAGGTCCGGCCAACTATTATCGGCATTTCATTCAGGGATTTAGTCAGATCGCTCGACCCTTAAATGATCTCACTCGCAAGGATACCCCTTTCCTTTGGACACCGCTTCATCAACAAGCTTTTGACAAGCTTAAAACCATTATGTCCACCGCCCCCTTTCTCGTTTATCCCGACTCTTCTAAACCGGTTCGTGTCGAAACTGATGCATCCGATATTGCCATTGGAGCTGTTCTTTCATATTTGGTTGATGGGCAATGGCGCCCTGCTGCTTTTCTTTCTCATTCTCTTTCTAGCGCAGAGTGCAATTATCCCATTTACGATAAAGAACTTTGGGCAGTCATCAGTGCCCTTAAGGAATGGCGCCATTTACTTATTGATCGGACTGAATTTGAAATTTGGACCAATCATCAAGCTCTGGAACATTGGCGGAAACTGCAGGACCTTTCTCCGCGACAGGCTCGTTGGGTTGAAACCCTGATGGAGTATCGCTTTACTATCGTTTATAAACCCGGCCCCGCCAATGGTTGTGCTGATGCTCTATCCCACCGAGCCGATCATGGTGAAATTCTTGATGAACCCAACAAGAATGTAGTGGTCTTCGCTCCTTCCTTTTTCTCCGCCCGCCCTATCTCCCTTTCCAATTCTTTCCTTCTTCAAGTTATCCTTGCTTCGAAAAACATAGACCCTCCAGAAGGGTTGTGTTATAATCAAGAAAACAAATACTATATGCATCCTAATACCAACGCTCTCTTTATTCCAGAACCTCTCAGGCAAGAGGCAATACAACACTGTCATGACTCTCCCATAGCAGGCCATGGAGAAAGACAAAGGACTCTACATTTATTAAAGCGATGGTTTTACTGGCCAGAGCAAAGTAAAGATGTGGACAAGTATTTACAAACCTGCCAAGTGTGCTCCCTCATGAAGGGTTCGCAGAAAGCACCAGCAGGACAACTATTACCTTTACCAATTCCGACCTCTCCATGGAAAAACATTTCCACAGATTTTATTACTGGATTACCGGTATCGTCCGGTTATGATGCTATTCTGGTTGTCATTGATCAATTTTCAAAAGAGGTGGTGTTTATTCCTTGTTCTTCTTCTAAAACCTCCTCTCTTCATCTAGCTCAAATGTTCCGAGACCATGTTTGGTGTCGGCATGGGCTCCCTTTGTCTATTGTTTCCGATAGAGGTCCCCAGTTTGCGTCAGCTTTCACTCAAGAGTTGTGCCACTCCCTTGGCATATCCCAAAAACTCTCTACAGCTTTTCATCCACAAACAGATGGACAAACAGAGTGGATAAATAGAGAGCTGGAACAATACCTTCGAGCGTTTATAGCCAAAAGACAGGAACAATGGGCAGATTGGATAAAGATCGCAGAATTCTCTCACAACAACGCATATTCCTCTGCCATCCAAACTTCACCTTTTGCCGTTACGAAAAGATATGTTCCCCATCTTGGTTTCGAACCCTCCTCCCCATCTAGTTCCTTCACTCAAGAACTTGCACGCTCTCATGAAGAGACTCAAAACGCTCTTCGTGAAGCTCAGGAGCAAATGAAACAACAATCCGCCCATAAGAGATCTGATGCACCACACTATGAGAAAGGCCAAGAGGTTTGGTTGTCCACTGAACATCTCACACTTCCATACCCTTCCAAAAAGCTTACTCAGAAGTGGATTGGACCATACAAGATCCTTGATGTGTTACCAAATGCGGTACACCTCAAACTCCCCACATCAGTCCGCATTCATCCTGTGGTCAACATTTCGCATGTTAAACCATATCGAGATCCTCTCCCTAGCCAACCAGTTATTCGACCAGACCCTGTTGAAATCACTGAAGAAGGTCACGAAGAATGGGAAGTCCATGAAATTGTTGATTCACGAATTAAAAAAGGAAAGCTGGAATATTTGGTAGATTGGAAGGGATATAATGTTTCGGATCGCACTTGGGAACCGGAAGACCATCTTAAACATGCTCCACAAGCTATAGAAGTCTTCCATATCAAAAATCCTGCCGCCCCGTGCAAACTGCATAACATTTCCCTCTCCAACTTCCAATTCCTCTTTCAACCTTATGAGAACCTTACCTCTTCCATAGCATTGCCCTTGTCTCATCTGGAATCCGAGACCTAAAAACGGGGTAGTGTTATAATCACTTTTTACTTTTTCCATCACGTGACCATGGGACACTTTCACACTTTCACACTTTCACCTTTTCACATCTTCACATTTCACACCTTCACACCTTCACACTTTCACAATCA
>JBBPJW010000557.1:0-26539 GCA_038088935.1 Pulveroboletus aff. viridisquamosus
CAAGCTGAGGTTTCCTCAGTCTTGCTCTCTTGACCTCTCAGCTGGTTATACAGTCTGATCCCTTCAGTACTGCTGGCTAGGGTTTATACAAGGGCCCAGAACTCATCCTCTCTCTACTTGCCTAGTTAAGGGCCACTAGCACAAAAGCCCTAGCAGTTATCAAGGATAGATTAGGAGCGTCCACCAAGGAAGACACAAGTATCAAGGAGTAACAGATAGTCACCTGTTTCACTAAGTCCTTGCATCTCTGATAGTTGTGTGCCTATCCAAGAATCTTAATTCTATCTATTACAGGCAACAACCCATTCTGCCTTGATACTTGAGCTACCTTGATGGATGCTCCTATCCTATCCTGGGAAACTAGTGAGGCTTTTAGCTAGTGGCCCCTAACTAGATAAAAAAGAGAAGAATAAGACCACTACTCTTGTATAAACCAACAGCCAGCAGAAAATAGCTTATCCTATATAACCAGCTAAGAGGTTAAAAGAGCAAGACTGGGAAAATCCCAGATTGCACCCTTTGTCTTATATATTGCTCAGGTCTGCACACAGACCAAGTACAGGAGGCCCATCTTAAGGTCTACTATTTATGGACACCAATAGCAGTAACCTCTCAACTAATAGATAAGGGATGAAAGAGACATGGGACAGGAATAAGGAGTAAGGCAGTGGCCTTATGGATCAAGGGACTGAAATGGAAAAGAAGCCATATCATGAGGATGTGGGAGAATGGAAGGGAAGTGCACAGTGTTATGCACTTAGCAATACTGACAGTTTACTCACATGACCATGGGACTCATCTACCTTATAATGACAAACTCTAGGCTAGGTTTGATTTATTATATCAGAGTATTACCTGCTTATGGGTTGATCACATAATGTGCCAGGTCTCAGATGAGATCTAGATTGATACCAATAATAACTGATCTAACAGATCTAGATTAGGATCATATCTGTGGCAGAGATCTAGATAGATCTCCTTGGTCTTATGGCAGCCATGCCATATTCATATCTATTGATCCTGATGCACTTCCATTCTCCCACATCTTTATAATGTGGTTTCTCTTTTAATTCCCTTGATCTGTGAGGCCACTGTCTTATCCTTACTCATTGCCCTATGCCCTATTTCCTATTTAAGAGGTATGAGAAAATACTGCTATTGGTCATATAGATAGTAGATTACTCATCCTGTGTATGAGGCTATGCCTTCTGGCAATATATATACAGGATGGGCAAGATCTGGAGTCTCTCCAGTCTTGATCACTTGTATCTTACTTCCCTTCACTTGGGCACTGCAGTATGGTGTTAATCTGGGTACCTCCTTCTTCCTGTCTCCTCTTTTTCTATCAAGATTCACAAGCCTAGTTTGGGGCCACTAGTCTCAAAAGCCCTCTTGTTGTTGTTGAGCCTGTCACTCACTGGTCCTTTGTGTATATTTGGATTGCACTCAGAGTGGTGCATAACACACAGGATCAGAGATATAAAAGAGGCATGGCAGTAGTAAGGTTAAGAAGATCCAATCTGAATCTCTGCCACAGATGCAGATTCTAATCTAGATTCTAAAATCAGATATCATTAGAGACTGTACCTGGATCTTATCTGAGATCTGCCATATCATGTGACTAATACCTAGTGCAGGAAAATACTCTGATATAAAGGACTTAGTCTTAGCCTAGAGTTATCCTTATAAGGATACTCATTTGCACAATCATGTGCTTCTGGTTACATGCTTGAGACCATTGTATTTGCTAGTCACATAATACTATCAATAACTTTATTTTTGTAATATGTACTACTAGATCCTCTTTATCTGTACATTAGGTAGTGGCTAGTAATATTATGGACATGGTCCAGTCTGTGGCAGTAGTGCCCACATATAGCTTGTATGCTTTATTCCAAATCTCTGCTGCTGTAAATAGATGTCCTAGTTGGTTTTGTACTTCCTCTATTACTACTGCTGTAAGTATTGAGCTGACAAATAGGTTTGCTTTCTGCCAGTGAGCAGGATGCCATTAGATTTCTAGTGTGAGCTCAAATGATTTGATAAACTGGGAATCAAGGTAATTGTGGAGTTTAATAGTCTCTAGAGCATGCTGTATGATCCCTGTCCATGTGACATAGTTGATCTCTATCAGCTTTGGTTTGAGGTGGAATAGATGAGTATTTTTGATGGGTCAATGCTTCATTTGAGGGTAAAATGGGTTTTATCCTCAGATTCTGATGGATTATCTAGAAAGTATTGAGTTGATGCTCTGGAGTGTGATAAGCTGCAGGATAATGGTCTATGTGGTTGTGGAAAATATAGCCAGCCAGTGGATACATTGTGAACAATAGTGGTTTTACCTCTAGAAAACACTGCAGGTTTAAGTCTTCCCACTGTCTCATTATAAATAGGCTGTCTACTGCACATTGGATTGAAGGACATTGCACTATACAGGGCTCATAACCTGTTGAAAGGGTATGCTAGACTATAGGTTCAGGAATTTAACCTCCAGTCAATAGTAATGGACTGGAGGGCAATGAAAAGGTATGTGTGTGTCAACATAGTGGTAGTTCAGAAAAGGAAATAAAGTAACTGTAGGTAAAAGTGGGCATGTCTATGTATGCCATTTGACCTGGTCTCCAACAGCCATGTGCAGTCCACAATATGTCATTGATAAGAAATGTGAATGAATGTGCATATTATATCCTCCCATGTTATGAAGACAAAACCTTCTTCTCCCAATGGTCCAAGGCAGCACAATTGCAGAGTTGTTTGTGAGTTAACCATTTATTATCTTTGGAGCCATACCCCAGCTAGCACACAAGATATTGGCATCTCCACCCAACATGTTATTTATCAAGGATACAATCAATGTAGGCCTTCTTGAGGCTGTCCATGGTTACAATAGAGGCCAGATGATTGTGCTTACACAAGGAAAGGCATGAGGGTCATGTTGGAGATCAGGCTAACAGCAGGCCCATATGGACACATACTTATATTGAATTACTACAAATTTCCTTTTTTGGTCCACCATTACTTTGACAGAACAGCTTCCTTCCTGCTCCCTTCAGTCCAATACCATTGACTGGAGGTGAGCCCACACTCACTACTTACAATAGATACACTGTACTCATCTCATGTATAGGCTAATTACCTAAACCTACAGGTACATGAATATATCAGTCCAATACCATTGACTGGAGGCTAATTGCCTAAACCTACAGACTTGCATATCTTTCTAACAGGTCATTGGGAACATAACGGCGGAGTTGACTAACATGAAAGGTGGAATGAATGCGAGAGGTGGGGGGCAGAGCAAGGGTATACGAGGAAGTCTGTGGATGAGCGGCAGTAAATGTGTAAGGTCCATCATAGCGAGGCATGAGTTTAGCGACACGGCCACCATGCTTTTCAAGGTAATCACGACAGCGGTGCTGGGTGGAGAGAAGAACAAGGTCACCAACAGCAATGGCAAGTTCTGGAGAGCGGGATAAGTTAGCCTGAAAGGCTTGAGTGATTTTGGCGTGGAGGAGGTTGTCTTGAGCATCCAAGAGTTAGGTACGCGTGTTGGTAAGAAGCTTAGAAGCGTCAAGTGTGTCAGAATTATCAGGGGGGGAGGTGGAACAGATGGGGGTAAGAATGCGTGGGCTACGGCCGAGATGGAGTTGGAAAGGGGTATAACCAGTGCTGGCATTTACTGTGTTCATGAGTTGGAAACGGACATGGGGCAGGGCCTTGACCCAGCCAGTTTGGTTATGGTCAATGAAAAATCGAAGAGATTGGAAATGGTCTTGTTGGTTCGTTCACTCGCGCCATCTGTCTGGGGATGGTAGGTGGTGGACATCTTAAGAGAGACATGAGTAATTTTCAAAGTACCAATGGTCAAAGAACAATTGCGCGAGCTGACGAGTGGAAAGGGAGTCTGTGCAAGGAATAAGACGTATATCAGCATTGAGACGGTCGGTGATGGAGAGGAGCATGTTAAATCCTCGGTCAAGGGGGAGTGGTCCAATGAAATCCATCGCAACAGAGTCCCCCCAATGATCGGGGATGGGGAGCGGGTGGAGGGGACCAGCTGGGAGTGTGTGGTGATGTTTGTTGCGTAAACATGCAGCACAAGAGGGAATATAAGCATGGAGTAGGTCGTGTTTCATATGAGGCCAATAAAATGAAGGACGCAGTGCCGTGTAAGACTTTTCGCCAGCAAAGTGGCCGAGGTGGTCATGTGCTAACTGGAAAAGGCGTTCACGAAGGGATTTGACACATGGAATAATGAGTCAATTATTAAGGAAAAGTAAACCATGATGTTCTTGTAGACTGGGATAGGAGCCCAACAAGGAGAAAAGTTTGCGGCAGTAGGCATCCTCAGTGTAGCCTGCAAGAATGTCATGCACCAGCTGCCAATCAAGAGACGGCCGGAGGGAAGAAAGAGGAGATGGATTGGAGGAGGACAAGGGTGCCGGTGGGATTGGAGGCCTGCAATTCACAGATGGTGTAGGAACCGGTGTGGTGAGGACAGCATTGATGGACATAGAGTAAAGTTCTTCAGGGGAGGGAGGCAGACGGGTGCGACTAAGGGCATCAGCAGCAAGATTGCGATGTCCGGGAACGTAGTGGAAGGTGAGGTCAAATTGTGAGAGGTATTCTGACCAGTGAGCCTGATGACGAGAGAGGTCCCGTTGGGTGAGGAAGTTTTCAAGAGTATGATGGTCACTATCAATGTTAACTGGGGCACCAAGGAGTTCAAGCCGCCATTTGCGCAGTGCTTTAATAATGGCCAAGAGTTCTTTTTCATGTACAGGATAGTTAACTTCAGCATCATGAAGTTGCCAAGAATCAAAGGCGACAGGTCGAGCCGTTTCCCATGTTTCACCCCACGTGAGGATGGCACCCGTACAATAATCAGATGCGTCACAAATGAGGAAGATGTGGTTGTTACCCGGCTTATCATGGTCGATGGTAGTAAGACATTGGGGACTCAGAAGGAGATCTTTAAGGGCTTGGAAGGCTTGGGCATGGATGGGAGTCCATGCAGGGAAGCACTTTTGAGCATCTGAACCAGTAAGAGGGGTAAGAATGCGAGTGTGCTCAGAAATTTACGGGAGGTGATTTGCGAGGAAACAGACAAGCCCCAGGAAGGAGCGCACATCAGAAGCGGATTTTGGGGTGGGCCAAGCAAGAATTCGAGCAACTTTCTGAGGGTCTGCTTCGATACCACGAGATGAGATATGCCGCCCCAAAAAGTCAAGTTCAAGGCAAAATAGGCTTGTTTTTTTGATGGAGCAAAAGAGGGTGGTAGCACGAAGGGCATCGAGTACGGCACGCACGTTGGCTTCATGTGTAGCAAGAGTGTCTGACCAGATAATGATATCGTCGAGATAAACATGACAAATTTTCCCAATAAGGTGACGCAAGGCTGCGGCCATATGAAAAGACCAAAGGGGGTCAGTGTAGCGGTAACAGCTCGTTTTTCTTTGTAGAAAACCAAAGGGATTAAATTGGAAAAGCGACGAGGCCCTTGAGAGGGTATAGGTTGGAGTAAATCATAACCATCAATTTTTGAAATACAAGTACGAAGTTCATGATCAACAATCAATCTCTTATGCGAAAGAAAGGGTGCTCCCAACAATATAGGTGAGCACATATTTTGTGCGATAACGGCACGAACAGCTCGGGAACGAAAAGCGGGAATCTATGGAGAGACATGTCAGGTGGAAAAAATGGTGAAGGGCGGTCTCTTTCCTTTCTCCCTCAGCAAATGCAATTGAAACAAAGGTGGGGGTAGGAAGAGAACGAATGCGAAGACCAAGTTGGTGAACAAGAAGACAATCAATGAGAACTAAATGGGAGCCATGATCAATGATGGCATTGACCGGAATCGGAGAGGAAATGGAGGGGACATCAACAAGACACTGCCAACGAAGATGAGGAACAGACAAAGGGGCCACACACCCAGTATCACTAGTGTGGGTGTCTGTGGTGTCGTCCAGGACCGCCGATGGCATTGCAACAGCAGCAATGGTTTGTGACTGGATTGGTCGGGCACGGAGAACAAGGGCTGGTGTCAGCGGTTTGTATTTAACGGCACAAGGGAAACCATTAGGGCAATCACGGGAGCGGTGTGTTTGAAAAGGTCGTCGGCATTTAAAACAACCATCATTTTCAAGAAGTTTTCGCTCCTCAGTGGAAAGCGCAGGGAGTCGTGCAGCTGTAGGGATGGCAGAAGATTGAGTCTGGGGAAGAGAAGACTCGATTTTGGAGAAGGTACGAGTGGACCGAAGTCGGCGATCATCAAGTGCGGAAGCAAGAGCTTGTGCATCAAATGCACGTTGATCATCCAGAAGAACCACCTTTTCCAACCACGTTCGGAACACCTGCTCTAAGGCAACTTCAGAGGTACGATATTTTCGGAGAAGGAGGGGGTGCATATGTGCTTCCAGATGGAAGTGCAATGCCCGGTCATCGAGGTGAGAGGGGGTGCCCCGTAAGGTGGTACTTTGCATTTGTACCTTGGTGGCCCAGGAGCGAAAGGAGGCGGTCCCTTGTGAAGAAGTAAGCATCTGCTGGCGGAGAATATCGGCCCAATCGGAGGGAAGCCAGGCTGTACAGACTTCCGCGAGAAAGGCGTCGAAAGAAAGGGTATTAAGATGATCAGCATTGTTTGCATACCAGTCTTGGATGCGGGGGTCCTGGAGATTCCAGGCGGTATTCGGCACCTGCTTTGCAATATTAATAGATTTTATGTGGAGGTAAGAGCGACAACCCATTTCCGAGCTCCGAAGCGCCTCCGGAGTGAGATCGCCAGCAGTGATAATGGGTGCCTTATGCGCAGCGGTTTGTTCAAAAAGACCCTTGGCAGACCTTGGTTGGAACGGACGGTGGACAGGCAAATCGGACAGGGATGAGCTATCGCTGTCTTCCGTCGAGACCGTATCAGATCGGACTGGAGACGGAGCGGCTATGGTAACGGGAGCGGCAATTGCACAGCGAAGCTGAGCGCGGCGCTGGGAGCGAGTTATGCGAGAAGACAGGGCGCTAGAAACAGTTATGGCAAGGGGTTGCGAGGGACGGTAATCGGACGGAGTGAAGCGGTGAACAGTAGAGAGGCAAACAGTAAAGCCGTTCAAAAAAAAAGTGGAAACCCACCATGCAGTTGGAACACTGAGAAGCAGAACGGGACGAGGCTTGGTGATTCGAGGGAAAAAATAATCTACAGGGGGAAGTCGCCTCTCTATATATACTGTCGCAAGGTGTGGCATGTGTGTGGTGCTATGCAGACTCTGGAATCCCTAATGGCATCTGGAGAACACATGTGTGGTACGATGCAGGCTCTGGCATCCATGATGGCATCCATGCCATGTGCAGTCCGCAATGTGTCGTTGATGAGGAATGTGAGTGAATGCGCACATTACAGTTGATCATCGAGTCAGAGCACCGATTTGGAGGAGAGAGGGACGAGGAGTTGACCTATGTAATTAGACCGATTTATCAACGACAGAGACTAGGGCCCTGTTGGAGACCATCCCATTAACCAGTGACAACCTGTCAATCTTTTGCTCACATACACACACACACATGATTGCCATTTTTAGACAGCAGCATCTGCTAACACGTGGACGCTTACTGTACCTCCCTCCAGTCTCGTACAACGTCGACTGGAGTCCTCACGGACTTACATTACAGTCTCCCTTTTATTAGGCCCGGCACCATACCCTAGGTTGTAGTGGTGCTACACCGAGAAGTACGTCGCATGCAGTCAATGACTGAATACAGGTTCTAAGACACACATTAAGTTGGCTGTTCTGCTGTCCGTCTTGCAGCTCTCCGCAGGACGCCCCAGCCAATACCAGGACGTTGTCCGGAGAGTTCACTCCACGTGAATGCTACTGACTGAGTATACGTGGTCCCAAGTCTTCGAGCTTCGTAATGCCAAGGCGATAATGGGCCTCAGTAGGATGACATCATGTAGTGAGTGCCGTATGCGAATAGCAGCACTGGTATATTTCTCCCTGTGATCTCACGGTTGCATTTTCCTAACCTACATGTGTTCTTGAGGAACGGGCCGACAGAAGAATCAATGGTTGCACTGCCATGAATACCTGCATACAGATAATGGGGACGTTGACGCCCCTAAGTTTGTGACAGCTCTAATTATGAAACAGACAGTATCAACTCCAACCTTAATCTCCGTGTGCATTCAGGTCTCATCAACAACCTGGTTATAATATGGGGGCTCATGACGATGCTGTAAAGCGACACGAATTTCGAGAACTACGTGGTCTGTGGCGTGCCTATACTGGCGATTCGTATCACATATCGCATTGAATCGCCTCGATCATTGCATTTCATCATGTACACCTGGCCGAATACACAGCAACCATGAAGGACATCTAACTGAAATGAAAGCATCGCCGGACCCCTCCAGGTGCTGATACGCCACAACACCGTAAGCCTGATGGTGTATCCTAAGGAAAGTAATACGCACCGTTACATGGACTCTCCCCGCAGAGGGTTGGGATGATGACTAACAGGACGTGAGCGACCATGATAGGGCTCACATTGTCAGAAAGAGTCATACCGTGTCCACTCCTTTTGCGCCCACGGTATCTTGTCTGCTATTGGATCCACCTCCGGTCAGAAGTTTGGATGTGGTGACCTTTGCATGCGATTTATCCTGTAACGTGCGATGAGCTACCACATATAGATCTGATTAATAGCAAACCTCTCGCTTTCTGAATGATCTTGCAACCGTTCGCTAAATTAATATGCATTAGATACCTTTCATTAATCTCTACCAAGGGAGATTACTCACTGGCTTGCGTTCAGCTGCGGCCATCCGTGAAGGCCTCTCGTTTGTGGCACTCCCTCGGGCTGGAGAGTGAGAAGGAGATCGGCGATCCGTAGGCCGGCGCGACTTTCCTGCACGTCGACCCTTACTCTTCTGTAACAAACTTTTAAAGCTTGAGCGCCGGAATGATTCAATAATATCGGTTTTCCCCCCCGCAGCAGACACACGTGATATGTCCCGTGAAGGTCCTTGGTCGTTGCGACGATCAGCGGAGGTTGGGGATGGTGGCTAGAGCCATCAATACGGAAGCAAGGAAGAATAACAAACCAAAAACGAACCTCATCAAAGTTGAAATTAACAGTAAGCCCAGTCGATGGCCCCAGCTCGACCTATGTTGTCATGAGAAATCTCCTAGAGGGAACAACGAACAGATAGATACCTCAAGTAAATCCCTGTCCTCATCTTCGTTGCGTCCATCCACTCCAGATTCTTCCTATCATTCGTACAACACGATGTCGGTATGATTTCCTTAGTGTAGAATGATGAACTCATACTGGATTAGAGTCCGATGTTTCATTTTTGTGGTCACCCGAAGCCACAGGCCGCTCTTCCTCGTCGCGAGTCAAAGCCTAGCCTAGTTTGTCAATATGGTAGATAACTAACATGCCGATACTTACATGGAATGGTCCATATGAGTCTGGGAGAATTCTTCTGAGATCACGAATGACAATTTTCCCATTACTCTCTCCAGTGGCAAGGAAGCAACTGTCAGAAGAGATTGCAATAGACCGAGTGAGATCACTATTTTCGATGGCAGGGCCGATCCGAGCAAGTGTCGAAGTGTCCAAGAACACGATGGAATGCGGCTGTGCGAAGGTAACAATAAATTTACCATTAGACGCTAGGGCTATAGAGAAGACACGATCGCCATCGAGGGCTGGCGAATTGGCCAACCGGGAGCTAGTGGAGACACTGAAGGACCTGATTACCTTGTCCTGGGATGAGGCAAAGATTCGTTGGCTGTCGGCTGACCATGCTAGTGGAGTGACCACATTCCAGTCGGGTATGGTCGTGTTAATGTTGAAGAGCAGTTCCCCGTCGTGACTCTTGAAAATGCGAATTGTGTCTCCATAACATGCAGTAGCGATATGATCACCATTGGGCGAGAACTTGACTCCACTGAGAGAGCTGTCGTGTTTGAGTGGGCCAACGAGTCTCTCCGCAGTTTTGATGTTCCAGATTGTAACTTCACCATCCTGTTCGCCTCTTCCAGTCCCTGTGGCAAAGCTGGCGGAATCAGGAGAGACATCAACTGCACCCACAATGTTTGCATCCTCCACCCCAGTAACCTTTTCACACATCTCCCTGTCCCATACACTTGCCCCGTCCTCAGTCCCAACGACTACCCACATGCCATCCGACGAGACACAGATGGCATTCATATCCATTCCAGTTTGATTCTCAACCTCTTGACCATCTGCAAGCCGCCACTGTCGAAGTCCACTATTTTCGCCACTAAAAAGATGCTTTCCGTCGGGGTGAAATGCGAGTGCATATACTAAACCACGACGACTACCGCCGATCGTGATCACTCGACCTTACTGAATTGTTAGCATTGTTTCATCACTCTTCACGGCGACTATTCACCAGTATCCGCCGACGACATCCTCGAGGCTGATGGTATGCGCTTGTTGGTGTTGAAATGTCAACAAGTAAGGTATTTTGTTTCCCTCGTGGTGCACAGAGCTGTGCTATGGGCACACATTCCGCTATTCCCAATGCAGTGCAGTCCGCTTGTGCAGTGTCCTTGGTCTCGTCGCTTGTCCTTACTTTGCATCCCAATTAGTGGTCCCACTGAATGACCAGGTAAACCGATCAGCATTCACGAAACTTTCGGTCCTCTTAAAGATAGTCTGTGTTTTTTCGTCGTGTCTTGGCTACAGAATCTGATTTATGGTGAATAGACAATCTCTGTTGACACCCTCCATTTCCATGCGTCTCTCCGAAATCTGACTGGCGTAGTCGCCTGCAGCTCATTGATGTTTGCAAGGTTCTAGAGGCCTAAGCGACAATTCCCGTGCCACACAAATGGGGGTGGTGCTATAATATCCTCCCCGCACAAGCAAGTCACTGCACCTGCCATTCTTTGACAAGATGAATCTAGAAAGGTGGAGACACCAACATGTCCGGTTAGATGAGTGATCCATATCACAAGTTAAGTGATCGTGTGTTCAGTGCGATAATTGTCTTTAACATTCCTTGGATTCAGACACTGCCCCCCAGAGCGGAACAAGACTATTGCTACTGTGCCAGTGTCATGTGGCATTGATCCGGTTCTTCGGCTTCATATGTGGTGATGGAAGATGGAGACCACAGAGTGATGCAAGCTGGGTGGGCAGCTTGACAGTACATCTTAGACGCGACAAGCAAACAACCCATCTTAACCGTCAGTCACGGGAGCTCAACTAACGGTGCGCGTCACTTTTATGACCCTTTTCTAGTGATGCGAATCTTGTTTTGGCCCCTCACGCCCTATTAGGATCAACAAGTGAACGGTCCAGCTCACCTTCAACCACCGGAGTTCGACTTACGGTATAGGCCAATTTCTTGACCGGCCGCATTCGTTAGGCTGACAGCGGATCAGCACCAGCATGTACCTGACTATTCTATCCTGGTAATCACAATCACACTGCCCACATGGATGATGTGTTGTCGTTCAGATGCACATAACACTACTGGATGAATTCAGTGATTTTGGTGTAATACTAGGCAGATATGACGGATCGTGAGTAAATGCACACCTGAACAAGAAACCATGTCGCTCATCGAATCCCACTGCGCGGATGGGGAAGACCGGGTCCCACGTCGACCAACCTCGCCGTGGGGACCACATGGCAGCGCAGAAGTGCAAGGGAAGCCCGAAAGGGCCCTCGTGCCCGCGCGTCCTGTGGGAATGCGCCTGGCAACAGGTATAATTGGAGTCCCCTCTGGGCAGGAAGCTCACTCCCCCCCACTCGCGCACCCTCAATATCACCAATCCACCTCAGGTCGCGCTCCTCGTATCATTGCGAGCCGCAGCCCACTTCCGGCATGGCACTGGTAGCCGCCTAACGCGAACGCGGAAGGCTGGCGGTCGGGGTAGCGGTGCCCCCCGATGAGAGCTTTCGCCAGCTCGAAACCGCCGCCCATACCGTCTTCTCCCTTACCTGCCCTATATCCTACCGTAGGTGGGAGGCCCTGCCCTCTCGCCGTCTGACCCTTATCCTTGGAGACAGGTTGCCCGACGGATGGATAAGCAGGCGGACAGCCCGCGCGCCCCCTCTTCCCACATGGTCCCCGCACTGCGGCCTGTCGGCCGCAGTCCCCTACGTTATACAACACTATGTACAGCGCGACATCGACTATGGAACCACCTGTCCACCGATTCCCTTTCATAGTGCATTCAATCGGAAAATTGGAGAAAAAGAAACATGCACGATTAAGCCGAGTGAGTGGGAGAGCATCCCAGAGAAATGGAATATTCGTATTCTAGTTTAAAGCAGATGCAAGCGAGGTAGGAGGCGAAAAGGATCGACTTCGAGTCTGTGGAACATCGAGCTTTGAGGAGAAAAAGAGAAGGCCTGAATGGTCGCTACGACATCAACAAGTAGTGAGCATTGCCGCGACCATCGCAATGACTTGTGCAATGGATAGTATGATATTATTACCATGGTGAAGCATGGAGCTTTTGTCGAACACTCGGAGCCTTGCGAATATTAACAAGGCGAGTTTGGGAAAGACAGATCCCTTGGGAACACCGTCTGGAGTTTGACAGGGCCAATTTGATCTATGTGCTGAAACACGTACACATATACTTGTGATGGGCTGGTCCAATGAAAACTGTACCCTCGTCGAGAATCAAATCCTCTAGCCAAACAAAGACTCAAGGTTTCGCGGATAGTGGCTGCGTGTCGGGTCACGCAAGAGTCACCTAGCTGAAATCCGAAAGGATGAGTGGGATTAGCGCACGAACGGCTATATCGGGAATAAGGGAATGTGTTTACGCAACTATATTGCATACCCCGAACGAACAGTGCTTCTTTACATTTCGACACTGACAATTGTGTACCATCGACGTTGAGAATGTCGGCAACAAATACTGGTGAGTAGCAGCTTTTGAGGAGCGATAAAACAATACTGATGGTTCAGTAAGACCGAACGATAGTATTCGACACTAGTCGGCCTGAAAAATGGGTATATGCACTTGCTTTCCATCCAGACGGAAAGCACCTTTTGGGTGGGGGCTATGGTGGGATTCGACGTTGGCGACTCACAGATGGTCAAGAGGTAGGGAGCCAAACTGACATGGATGTGATTGCCATTTGTGTCTCGAAGGATGGCAAGTGGATATTCGTTGGGACTGTGGCAGGGGCAAGTATGTGGGATCAGGAGTTATGTGAAAAGATCATCGTTGTGGAGGACACATGCAGAGTGGGTGCGGTTGACGTCTCTCCTGATTCCGCTAGCTTTGCCACTGGGACCGGTTGGAGCACAAGCGATGGCAGGGCATCGATTTGGACCCTTCCAACTGGCAAGAGACTTGTCGGCCCACTCGAACTTGACAGCTCTCCCAGCGGGATCAAATTCTCCTCGGATGGTGATCGCCTTGCTACTGCATGCTATGGTAGCTCGGTCCACATCTTCGACAGTCGCACTGGAGACGAGCTCATCAACATCAACACTACCATACCAAACTGGAATGTGGCTACCCCGATAGCGTGGTCAGCGGACAATCAGCAGCTTTTTATGACCTCCAGCGACAGCGCGATCAGGTCTTTTGATACCTCCACTGGCTCTCAACTGGCCAAATCGTCCACTCTCAATGGTGATCGCGTCTTCTCATTGGTCCTGGCCTCGAATGGTAAATTCATTGCCACCTTCGCGCAGCCGCATTCCATCGTGTTCTTGGACGCTTCAACACTCACTCGGATTGGCCCTGTCATCGAAGATAGCGAAACCTTGCGGTCGATTGCAATTTTCTCCGACGATAGCTATATTGCCACTGGGCATCTTTATGGGAAAGTTTTCATTCGTTATCTCGGAAAAATTCTCCCAGACTCATATGGACCGTTCCATGTAAGTATCGGCATGTTATTTATCTACCATATTGACAAACGAAGCCAGGTTTCGACTCGCGATGAGGAAGAGCAGCCTGTAGCTTCGGGTGACCATGAAAATGAAACATCGGACCCTAATCCAGTATGAGTTCGTCAGTCTACACTAAGAAAGTCATGCCGACATCATATTGTACAAATGTTAGGCAGAACCAGGGGTGGAGGGAAGCAACGAAGATGAGGACGGCGACCTACTTGAGGTATATGTCTGTTCGTTGTTCCCTCTAGGAGATTTCTCAGCATGACATAGGTCGAGGTGGGGCCATCGACTGGACCTACTGTTAATTTCAACTTTGATGAGGTTTGTTTTTGCTTTATTATTTTCCTTGCTTCCGCATTGACGCTGCTCTAGCCACCATCCCCAACCTCTTCTGCTAATCGCTGTGAGGAACACCGCCAGGAAGCATCACACATACCTTCTATAGCGATGAGCACGGGGAGGAATGTTGGTATTTCCGATTCACCCCAGAGTCGTTCAATACTTCAAACATTATTCCGGAAGAGGAGCAAAATGGACGCAGGTTCATACAAGCTTAGTCGACGTGCTGGAAAGTCGCGCCACCCTGCTAATAGGCAGCCTCTTTCCCACTCTCCGGCCAGAGTTGGTACCACAAACGAGCGGTCTTCACGGATGGCTGCAGCGGAACGCAAGCCAGTGAGTACTTTTTCCTTGATAGGCGATTCAATTGGATGTATCCAATGAGTTATGCTAGCGAACGGTCGCAAGATCGTTTAGAAAGCGAGAGGTTCGTCGTTCCTCGGATTTGTATCTAGGAACTCATCACACGTTGCAGAATAAACCACTTGTCAATGCTGTTGTTGCCAACCGTCCGAACGAAGATGCTTCCAGCAGTGGACAAGGTGCCATGAATTCAAGGACAGCGAACACAGTACGACTTTTTCCGGTGACGTCAAACTCCTTTCGGTTGCTCATGTCCTGTCAGGCTCAACAAGCCATCGATCCGTCCCAACCTCCAGCCACAGGAGTCCAACTAACGGTGAGGTTACTTTCTTGTCCGGCTATGTCGTCGCTGGACTTACAGTGGATCAGCATCAGCAGGCGTCAGGCTACTCTACCCTTGCGGTTGCCATTACATTCCCAACATGGATCATATGTTGTCGCTCAGATGCACATGATAGTACCAGTTGATCTTGATGGTTTGGTGCGACACAAGGTAGACACGACGAGTCGCGCGTATGCACAGAGCACGGTGTATATAGCTACGTGACTTGCAAAATTCATATGAATACTGGTGAGGCGATCCGTGATGATACTAAGAGAGGTGGTTACTAGCGAAGTCAGGATGCACATGCAGGTTGGGATCAGAATGCAATGCCTAACTGCTAAGCATTGTTGGAAATCTGGGCCAAGTGTGCCGGTTTGCCTTGCATTTTTTGTGTTTGTAATATATAAAAAAAGACAGTGCTAATTACTGGAAAAACGAATGAGATCACGCAAACTTAACCCGACAGCGACAGAATCAGAGGAAGAAGCAAAGGAGAAAAGGTCCATGAATAGACCGAATGAACAGAGCATCAAAAAGTCTGATAGAATTATGATTCTAGGACGGACACGCGACTGTCAAGAGCGAGAAGACTCAGTCGTGTGCGAGACAACGGACTGACTAATTATATGTACCTGTCAAAAACGAGAAGACTATGTACAGGTAAGTATAAGTAAGTAGTATAGGAAATAAAAGAGCTCACCTCAGTCGTGTGCGAGACAACGGACTGAGGTGTTCCGGACTAAGGAGGTACATCGTATATACTGGTATTGATGTATCCTATGACCAATGTGATGACAGCATTCGTAAAACTGCCAGACTGAAACATAAAGTGACAAAAGATAAAGTATATACGCGATCTGGTAACATGAGAAACGGATGGGACTGCGATGTATCCCGAGCATGTGGCCGTGCGAGTGCAGGATATGCGCCGCACAGCAACCTAGACGAAGACGTCAGGACGCGACGGGTGACAAGGGGCGTCATCCAGACGAGCCCACAGAGCCCCCCAACCAGCCAGAAGGTCTGGACAAAGGAGCGGGTTAGATGAGGGCGAAGACGAGAGTCAAGAGGGTCAAGCAGAGGGCGCCGAGAGTTTTTGACGAAAGCCCACAGCCAACGGGCAACGGTAATGGCAAACCACGTCAATCCGCTAAGCCGAAAGAACCGCCAGACAAGGCGAAGATCCCGCGAACTCGAGACGACCAGTCAAAGGTCAAACCAGGCGGAGATATCGAAGGCCGACCGAATGGGAGCGTCCCGCATGGCTATGCGGACGCATAAGGCCATGGAAAGGTTGGAGGAGCGCATGGGAACGCGCAGATTCACGGGGAAAACGCCAGGACACGTCGCAGTACGCCAATTGAGCGGAAGAGACTAGTTGCGTCCAAGCACAGGCAACCGGCGATAAAAGCCGAAGAAAATGGTCAGCGCAAGCTATTAGTCGATTGCGGCATACCTCAGGTTCCCTACGGACCATCTGAACCATCCGACAAGCCCGCACGACGACGAGTCGCACTCCCGAGCATCGAGCTCGAGGGGGAGCGATCCAGGTATCCGAGCTTTAATGCCGGACTCACCGAACGCAATGCACACGCAACGGCGTCATATAGCCACGCCAAGGAGTATAGGGACAGACTGAAGGACCTGCAGAACGTGTCAGAAGGTCAGCGCGAGTGCTTAGGCGAAGTAGATCTCAGGGACAGACCTGAAGAAGCTCTAAACGAGTAGTACAGCCAGGAGCGCGATGCTACCGCACAAGACGACGTCAAAGGCCCACATCAATGTCCTACAAGTGTTAGAAAGCAGCGCGTCGATGCAACGGACTCACCAAATCAAGGTAGAAGTCCAGGAGTCCAGGAGGGCGAGCAGGAGAAACCGAGTGCTTACGAGCGCGATCAGACGTTTCAGGCCCACGTTAAAGAGGTCGAACACGATGCAGATAAATGGCGGACGGATGGCTCAACGAGCGACACACGTACCGACTCGAAACGAGTCAATATGAGGTTGAGTCAGCGCGGACGGCACAAACACTCAATGACGGACGCACCACAGCCATCCACAGCACTTCCTCATCATTTAAGACGATGTATTGAGCATGTCGATCCACCACGCCGACGAGGACGACTCAAGTCGCGACCTAGAAAGGTTAGTCGAGCGAGATTGACACTCGCAGTCATACGGTCATGCCGAGACCAAAATGCGAGCACGATGGCACCAGAGGCCGCTCGAGTGCACCGCAGACAGAGCTGCAACTTGCCATATTAGGCAACTGCGCTGAAGCAGCGTCGACGACAGCTCAACGGACGCGAATCACGCTCTTTTACGGGCAACCACATTCTTTTTAGAAATCATTGAGTACATTCCCTCTACTACACTCTTTCTGATTTCGCATACTTTTCCCATTATGAACTGACTCATGCAGTTCAAGGGAGCGTGTTGTAATTTTGACCAGCACGCATTAGCATTCCATTTATGGTAAAAGTTACATAAGCTTAGAGCGTACACTCGGTACCATTTTCTAGTTTATGTTCCTCAGTAGCTTGACATCTACTGAGGGTAAGTCCTATCTTTATAGGCATTTCTACTGTACTAAACTATCTTAGTTCTCATAGGTAGTTTCACTAATATTAGTAGCTTGACATCTAATGAGGTTCTCATAGTTCACTTAACCTCTGCACAACACCACCTTTCAACAGTGCTATGCAAGGCGAGCGCAAGCATGCACGCGAGGGGATAAGAAAGGGGTTTAACATAAGATGTGGGCGAGAGCAACCCGGAGATGGCGAGGACAGGAAGGGGGGAAGGGGTCAGGACTAGCGGGGCAAGGTCGCGATGGCGACAAGGCGAGCTTGCACTGGCACCATCGTACGCAGGGTACACTGAGGGCAAGGGCGGCATGGCAAGTGGGAGAACATGAGAGCGTGTGGGTGGTAAGGACAATGGTATGCGGCTGCGAACATGAGCACATTGTCATCCTCACGTTTGTAGGCTATGGGCAGGGATGGCAGGGCAAGGATGGCGTAGACAGAGAAGCTTATGTCTTATTACTATCCTTAGTCGATATCCATAACAATGAGATCATTGTCTTCATCCAAACCACGCAGTGCCTCCAAACCGTCTCCAAGAAACTCCTCCTCCACCTGACCAAGCCCCATGTCAGCGGACAATTCCATTATCGCAGATGGCACATCATGGCGGTAAAACAGCGCTTCAACCGTTTGCACATGTCCAGGGCTTTCATTGGGTCAAGCCTGAGCCGCAGGCCGGCATAAGCCGTCATTAGGGCCCGGCCCGGCTCACGGCTTCAGGCCGGGCCCGAACAACCCTAGCTACAAAATGGTACGTACGAAGTGTATGCTCTAAGCTTACATGCCATAAACGGAACGCTAAAGCGCGCTGGTCAAGTTTACAACAAACGCGAGAACTTCCGGCACTACGCCGGGTGGCTTGGCATATTGTAGATGGTGAAGAGCAGGATGAGAACCTGTGATGCTGGAGGGTATGAAGAGGAACGATGACGCATTCGCAAAAGTGACAGCAGGGTCTATGTTTGCATCACGGACGATCTTAGCACTGATGATCACTGGGTATCGGATTACGATGGGACTATGCTGATTACACCTGCCGTAACGGTGGTGCAAAGTGAGCCTAGTTCATCCACAGACCGTTGAGCAACTGGCTATTACTTTCCGGTCTGAGTGAGCTGAGTTTGGCTGAAGGATGCCACTTTCATGGGTGCGCTTCTCGTCAATCGATCATCTTGGGACAAGAATGAATTCGACTGGACGGAACCCCTCAAAAATTCATGTGCATGCACGTCAAAGGACAAAGAATTAAATGGTCTCCTGCTTTACTTGCTGGAGCGGATGCACGTGGACACAAGACCCAAGCATGCTGTCCTCGGCCAGCTAGTTTCTACTAACTTTGGCTTAGTGTCACCTTACTCCGCTGATACCGTTGACGATGCCCTAAAGTATGGGAACATGTGGCTAATAGACCGTGATGATTCTGGGGCATCGCTCTGCCAGTGGGCTCTCTGTCCCCGACAGCACACGTCCGAGCGATCCTACCAAAATTTATCGTAGATGTGCAGGTTTCTATCCAGCCCTGCCCGTCTTGGTTCCAAATCTGTCCCACCAAACCTCATCTGTTAGACATGAAATGAACTCCTGGATGTGGAATAGAACCTGCCGGATAGTTGGACCCATTAGTCAGGGGCTTTGGTGCATACTGTTCCCCTCCACTCTCTGGACAGCGATGTGTTCGTCTTTGAAAAGACTTACTTCCATTCCATTTGCTTCACACATGTCACTTTATTTACGGAAAGCTAATCGGTTCGTCCATTTCATTACTTCACATATGTCACTTCATTTATGGAGAGCTTGTCAATCACATCAAGTCATACGTATAATGTGTCTAGTATACAAAGTATAAAAACTCGATGTATAGTAGTCAATCTGATCTTCAGAATTTCATTCTCTTACTGGACTAAGTGTGCCCTTTCGGTGTGCCTTCTGGTGAAATTCTTGTCACCGAGAAGATATGCTTTCACCTGCTGCGTTAAAATCCCTTCAAGTTTTCCATTACGATTATGTGTATCTCGACAGTGGTGCACCTTCATCCCCCAACTATGTGACATGGGTGTTCATCCATGGATTGGGCTTCAACGGAAATGAGATTTGCTTTGATGAGCTAAAGGGTTGACTCAGGTCCTTCGTGACGCAGCGGTCCTCGAGAAACTCCCTCTAGCGCATGCGCACAATCTGCGCATCGTTAATATATACAGGCGTGGCTACGCACCTTCAAGTGGTTTCAAGGGGGAGGAGTTGACTGGAATAGGATTTGGAAAGAAGATCGATGAAGCGGAGGCATTTTGCCGTGCACAAGGAGTAGAGGTTGCGATATTCCTTGTCAACTTTGCTACTGGGCAAGGCATTCCTTTGGCAGACCCCGACAGTCGTACAGGTGGAATCATTCTTATCAGCTGGTCTCTCGGGTATATACACATTACTGCAATGTTGGCATATCTTGATGAGTCACTGGAGGACACCCGCTCGACGCTTCAGAAATACCTCCATACAGTATTATTTCATGGTAAGACTCACCCTCCAATACACTCGCAGATAACTAATGTTGTACATCCTTTCCCCCGCTCCCCCAGAGCCGACTGCAAATGGGTTCGGCATATCCCCTCTGGAAAAGCAGAACCTGAGTCTATGGTTGCATACCAATGCTTGCGAGCGCTTTGATGCCTTCTTTGACTGGGTCACAGCGCACGACATACACAAGAGTGTGACCTCGAACAACATCGACGACCTCAAGTTCAACAGTCCCGTCTGATGTTCTGTCCTCACTTCAAGCGCTTTCATACGCACAACGTGCCAAATATACGGATCAGGGGGCATTCTACCTGACTGGTTGCGATGGAAAGCTCACCTTTTGCGATGCCACAGTATTCAGGACGATCACCAAGCATGCTTTGTTTGACAAGGCATGCACTGCAGTGTTACCTCATATATGGGTGCGGTGCATGAGTGGTGGGACGAGCCCAGGGATTTCCGTGTGGACACTGTGGATGCTTCGCAAGTACACAGAGAACTCCCAACAGGGACCATATGGAAGGGACACGGAAAGGGTTAGGGATGTCGAATTTATAATCCATCTGGAAGGAAACCACTTTGTCTTTTGGGAAGATCCAGAGAAGGCGATTTAGCAGTGTAGTGTCACCATCAACTTGTAAATGTTCTGTATCTGGAGCCCTGGGCACAGAAGAATTACATTTTTTTTTCTGAGTGTGTTGTCGTAACGAAGAAGGGGCTCATCCCATGGACAAGTTGCCAGTACTCACAACATGTGGGCGGGAAGAAAAAAAGATCGATGAGTAAATCAGACAATTATATCAATATCACACAGTGCAGCACACTTGTCTCTGTTCACTCTTATGGAGAGCACCATCAAGGAACCATACTTTTATGTTGTAAACTTGACCAGCACACTTCAGCTTTCCATTTATGGTAATATTTACATAAGTGTAGAGCGTACACTTCATACCATTCCCTAGTTTGTGTCCTCAGTAGCTTGACGTCTACTGAGGGTAAGCCGTATTTTTATGGGCATTTGCTACTATACCAATCTACCACAGTTCTCATAGGTAGTACTTCTAATATCACTAGCTTGACATCTACTGAGATTCTCATAGTTTACTTAACCTCTGCAGAATACCCCTTTTAATAGGTTATGAGTCCTGTTTATACCCAACTGAACATTTTAGCATTTGTAGTAAGTAGCTATTACAATTTTGACATTTTTAGCCTTTCCTTTCATTCTAATGACTCCTGTATTGTTGGTTATCTTACCATACTTGTTGTGGTATATATACTATAGATATAATAGAGTTTCTGAGTATCTCAAGTCTTTAGACTTGAACACTTGTGATATCCCCTTCCTTGGTGTGGTGTCCCTCCAAGTTAGCTCCATGAATTCTGGGAGGTCATCATCCAAGTCCTTCTTTCTTGGTCTTTCTATTTTTGAGTTGTTTTTCTAGTTTCTCTCTTGCTTCTGTCTTTGTCTGCTTGACATTCATCAAGGTCATAACAGTAGCCTACCTCAAAAGGATCAAGTAAAGATGCTCAAAAATTTTGCATATGCATACAAGAAGTATAATGGGTGACTACCCATCCTACCTTGATACTTGTGACTTCCTGGGGGATGCTTCTTCCTATGCCTTGAGAACTGATGAGGCTTTGGTGCTAGTGGCCCCTAACTAGGCTTTCCTTGATGAGACATTACTCCTGGTATAAACCCTGTGGGCCTGGTGCCTCATGAGAGCTCAATGGGGACCCTCCCCTTGAGGGTCAGGCACTGAGATCAAGAGTATAAGCAGAAAAGCCTAGGATCCAAGAAAGCAAAGCTGGGTTTCCCCAGTCTGCACTTCCAGCCTTATATATTGCAAGGATTCATGCACAGACCAAGTACTAGAAGCCTACCCTAATGTGTGCTATCTATGGACACCAATAGCATAAGTAGCTCTAGACTCTAAGTATAGATATAGTAAGACATGCATGGGGCATGAGGTAGGAGTGAGGCAGTGGTCTCGTGGATACAGGATGGAGAGGAGAAGCCACACCATGAGTGAAACGGTTGATTCTAAACCATTGCTGAAAACTTGTCACTTGTCCTAGTGATTGCATACTAATCTCAAGAGACTGGGTTTTAACTAGACCCCAGCGGAACTAGGCAAGAGGATAGTGAAGAAGGGTCAAGGACTTGTATAAAGCCTAAGGCTCAAGTACACAAGACTGGGAAACCCAGCTTGTGCCAGCCTCCTTATATATGCTACAGGTATGTGCACGGACCAGGTAAATGGCTCCGGCCCTAAATATGCTACAGTCAGCTGACCAATGGCAATAAAGGAGTGAGTACCTTAGCAGTCCCCTGAGGAAACTGCCAAGCAATGATGTCATGGTCTAGGCTGTGATATGTAAATGAGTGAAAGTGTGAAGGAGTGAAATGTAAAGATGTGACATTGTAAAAATGTGAAAATGTGAAGATGTGAAAAGGTAAAAGGTAAAAGGTGTCCCATGGTCATGTGATGTGAAAAGTAAAAAATGATTATAACAATGAGGATGTGGGAGAATGAAAGGGAAGTGCAAGGGCTCACAGATATGAATATGGTGTGGCTGCCATAAGGCCAAGGAGATCTATCTAGATCTCTGCCACAGATCTACTGATCTTGATTTCATCTGAGATCTGCCACATCAGTGATCTGATACCATTGCATGGGAACTCTGAATAGGGACTTAGACCTTAGCCTAGGGTTTCCTTAATAAGGCTACTTATTCACATGATCACATGCTCTACAGTTCTCATGGTCATGTGAGACCATTATGCCATAACAAGGAGTATGACTAGCAGATTTACCACAGCCATATACTTGAGAGTACAGCTGCAAATGGCATACTTGTTATATTCCATGTCATTAAGTTAACTTCATTTTACCTCTGGTGCAACTCTGGTGGCTTCTATGTTCATAAGCTATGTGTTATTTAGTTTTCTTTACCTTTATCTCTTTCTATCTAATGATACCTACAACTTTGTATATGTTAGCTTTTGTTATGCACCTCAAGATTAAAGTGCCAGATGTTATGATGCATTTTTCTTTTTGTGATCATGTGATCATATCTTATCTTTAGCATGTGGTTATCTAATCTTTTAACTTATCTTCAGCATGTGACAGATCACATAATCTAGGGCATAGGGTTAGCCTCATGTCTAAGCCCTAGTACTTCTTTTCCATTTCTGCTGCTTCTTTTTTATTTTAGAAGCTGGATCCTTGATGGTTCCCATGAAAGCTTCTCTTCTTTTTGAACCCCACACCTCATGTATGGTGTTGCACATCTTGTGCAACCACCACTTTTATATCACATGATCATGGGAACAATACTCCTTTTCAGGTTAACCCTAGCCTAGGGCTTGGCTATTTCTTATAAGTACTCTTCCTGGTCAGTGGTTATGTGATTCAGATCTGAAATCTTCCCAGGATCTGCCCTGGATCTTCTCTATCTAGATCTAATTGTATCTCCATGGATCTGATGGATTCTGAGATCTATGATCTTATCTGTGGCAGAGATCCCTGTCCTCATGTGTAACCCTGATCTTCTCTTCCATTCTTATCCCTTGATCCACAAGGCCACTGCCTCACTCTTCATTCCCACTCCATGCATTCTCCTCATCTATTTAATAGTGTGTCCTTACTGCTATTGGTGTCCTTAGATAGCAGTACTCTAGGGTAGGCTAGATTAGTTGGTCCGTGCACCTCCCTAGGCCATATATAAGGGGTGGGTACAGGTAGTTAAGTCTCTCCAGACTTAATCACTTTGTATCTTGCTTTAAGCACTTCTTTGGATTCCTGCCCTTTCAGATTAGGCTCTCAGTTGCATGGGCATGAGTCTCTTCCTGTTACGACTCTGAGAATCAGAGACTACACCTAGACGATGATGCGAGGGGGAGGAACACTGAAAAGGAAAAACTACACTTGAGGATCCTGAGTGGACAACCGAGTGGTTGCTGCGAAGTAGTAAACGTGAGGAGGACACGAAGGAGACTCTTGCTCTTGACTTCTAAAGACTGCCTGCCACTGAAGGGCCTGATTCTCTGAGAAGGGCTTTCTTGCGAATTCCAAATGTTGCTAAACTGCCAACTACAAAGTGATAAAGTCTGGAGAGACTTTACCACCAGTAGCCAGCCTTTATATACTATCGTAAGTGGTGCACGGACCATGTACATCCGTGTCTACCCTAGAGTAGTACAGTAAGCTGGCCAATAGCGTAACTAGTGCAGCCTCGCATGTATCGTAAGGAAGAAGCATGGATCGGAGATGAAGGGATGTGGGGGAATGGAAGGTAAGAGGTGAGGTGACAATGAGGACGGGGATCTCTGCCACAGATGAGATCCAATCTGAGATCCGTCAGATCCACAGATGAGATCAGATCCAGGGTCAGGGAAGATCCGGGGAAGATCTAGGGAAGATCCTAGATGTGCCTCATGTCACTAACCTTATGAGTACTCATAGAATATATGCAAGTCCTAAGCTAGGGTTTAGCCTGTTATGGGATGTGATTCCCACGATCACATGAGAATGAAAGTGGTCGTTGCATGGTTTGCAACACTACCCCGCTTTAAGGCGAGAGCTCCTGAGTGAGCAGACTCGATCGCCAAAAAGAAACAAGCGGTACCCCGCTTTAAGACCTAGCAGGGGGAATAAACTCGTAAAAAGAGAAGAGAAAAGATGAAAAAAATGAAAAAAGAACGTAAAGACAGTGGTTTTGAAAGAATGGTTGCTATTACTTGACTTGCATAGCTGCTTCGTCTCGTAACGTTTTGCTCGTTAGCTGCTAGCTTCACTCGCAATCTGGTAGCCTTCGTCTCTGCTAGTTCCTCAGTCTACTTGCAACCCTTTACCCCGCTTTAGGTGCGACGTCGTCCCGACTAGCACACGCTGAGCGAGAGATGAAGGAGGAGAGACTGAAGAGGGAGCGAAGAAAAAAAAATGACCAAATCTTGAATAAAAGCGAGCTATGAGCAAAGAGATTCCTGCTGTTTTGTGATCAAAACAGAGCTGTGAGGACAGCAGGAGGGGATTTCGGAGAAGGAGGATGACCGAACAAACGAATGACGGTCGAACTCGTAGGAGGGGCGAGACCAGGAGGAAACTCCGGGTCGGAAGAGAAAACTCGTAGGGGGGCGTCAATCTTCAAGGGTGGTAGGGTGGGATGAGATACGGATGGGGATGAAGACCTTGAAGGGGCTGCGGACAGAGGAAGGGGGACTTGGGTAGCATCTGGCTCGAGTGCATCCCAGGACGATGCCGGAACCTGGGATGGCAGCTTGACAGCTGCAACACGAGCATCCTCGAAAAGAGAGAGAGAGGGCTCAGGTATCTGAGCTTCGAGGGAAAGGGCTGCACGCGCCTTGGACGCTTTCTTGGCTGCGCGTTGCCGAGACCTCTTGGCTTTCGAAGCCTGAGGGGGGGAGGCGGAAGAGAGAGTTGGTTTAGGAGGGGCGGAGGAAGGAAGGGGGACGCTCTTTGAAGGCTTGCCTTCGACCTTAGCGAGACGGTTTTCGAGCTCCGTAACTCGAGAGTTGAGCCGCATTACTGCAGCCAACAGATCGGAGACGATGGTCGACTCAACCTTGGGAGGGGTGACTTCTTTAGGCTGAACAGCTGCAGCCTTGCCTTTATTGCCAGAAGGGGCGACAACCTGTTTTTTCGCTTTCTCGGCTTGCGCCGAAGTCTTTGCTCGGAGGGCCTCGGCAACGGTTCGACCCTTGCGAGTCGCCACCGTTGGACATCGTTCACCGATGTGTCCAGCGAGATTGCATCTGTAGCACTTTTGTGCTGAGGGGCAGTTCGCGGATTGGTGGCCGATGATGCCACAGTTGTAACAGGCACTGCATTGCGAAGGCAAATGCCCGTCCTTGTTGCACACACGACAGTGTGTGACTTTCCTTTGAAATCTCGGGGCGGGGATCCATTTTCCTGATGACCAGGATGGGTACCCTGCGATCGTCAGAGTGGCATCTAGCTCTGGAGTGCCGTAGTAGACACGCGCCGTGTTCAGTGACCTGAAATTTAGAACAGCGGGCAGCGGGCAGGGGATGATTGGTCTATCTTGTTTGATAATGGGGGAAGGGGGAGGAACGACTTTCTTCTGTGGTCTCAACGATTTTGCTATGTCAGCTTGTACTTGATCGTTTATCGATAGAAAAGATGTCGAAGCTACTGGGGTGGAAATGGTAGGGGTGGGGAGTTCCTTTGACTTTGTGACAAAAGGGAATGTCATCTTGTAATCTCTTAACGCTTCTTGGGATGATAACTTGTAAGCGTGAACAAGGGGAATAACTCGGTGGAACGACTTGTAGTCTGAACCCTTCGACTCTGGTTGACTTCTTCGTCAAGGAGAGGTTACTAGACTTTATCAAGTGTTACGACTCTGAGAATCAGAGACTACACCTAGGGGATGATTCGAGGGGGAGGAACACTGAAAAGGAAAACTACTCTGAGGATCTTGAGGGGACAACCGAGTGGTTGCTACGAAGTAGTATCTGCG